>JARYGA010051758.1:0-44190 GCA_030545235.1 Helianthus tuberosus | reverse complement strand
TGAAAACTATGGTATTTCAAAGGCCACTAACGATGATGAGATCCTTGTCGCGCTCTGCGCCAAATTCAATCTTAACCAGGTCTAAATCTTCATTATGTCATTCTTTTAATTTGATATACATATCCTTTTAAAATATATTTATACCATTGTGTGTATTTTATGTTATTATGTATTATGTACTTAAAGCATGAGCAGTCCGAATCGTTGGATGTTCCAGAATCCTGCAGTTTGTCTACTCCTGTTGACCTTATGAAGGTAATATGAGAATTTCCTTATTTGTAGTAAATTTTTTTAAACGTTAGTACTTATTGTCTTTTTATATCAGGATGAGTTGTCATACTGCGGTGAGAATGTTACACCTGCATCCCAAGCACTTGTAGGCACTAAGAATCCGTCTTCTGATGAAACAAAACGTAATATTCGTGAAGTGTTCGATGTGGATGATGCTTTAGGTTGCTCCTCGACAAAGCGCCGCATCAGTGATGAACTCTCTCAGGATGAAGATGCTGGTGTTTCGACGCTTTTGATTCCAAAGATTGAGAAATAGTGTCTTCTGTATTTTCAAATACATTTATGTGTTGATTTCATATGCTGTTGCCATGTTGAACTTATGGTTTTCGTTTTGTTGCTTTTGGGTGTTTGGTGGGTTATGTTTTGGACTGATTATGTGGTTTTGAATTCCTAAAAACTTATCTGCTTATTATAATGTATATTGTTAAATAAATATTGAGATGTTCAATAGTCAATATTTATGTTTAAAACTTATGTGTATGAATAGTAGCAACAATTTATAATATATATTGTATATACCCAATTAACAACTTTTTTATCTACAAACATTTCTAATCTTTAAGCAATTTTAATGTTATTATTTTATCTCATAATTTATATAGGATTATCCGTGGATGTGGTTGTTCTTTATTGGTTTTTACCGTTATCCCTGTCCACTAAGATTTAGTAAGTATCCGTCATATGTTACAGTTTAAAAAAAATATTTAATTTGTGCCTGTTTCTCCCATTACTTATTTAAGTAATCTCATTCAATAGGTTTTTTATATACTTCAAATTTTCTCTAAGTCATTCAAAGAATGTTGTTCAGAAAAATCGTAACCAAGTATGAAGCGTAAATTCAAACCCATTTTATTTGGTTTTTTGTTTGCTTTATTGATCCATGTTTTATTTTATTTTTTTTCTTTGGTTTATTTGGATAACTGAAGAAAATACCGTTTAACTTAAATAGTTATTAAATAAAGATAGTAATATTTTATTTTAAAAATCATATACAAATAAACCATAAACCTAACCGATGAACATCCGATTTACATTCCACAAAGATTACAAAATTTGTTGTTAAGTTTTTTATCAATGTAATACATTATTTGGAATAATTAATTCAATAATATGAACCAATTTTATTTTGCTTTTCATGAAATGATTTTTAATTACAAAATGATAAAATGCAATATTATAATTTATTGAGGTTATGTTTAATCCCTAGGTATTATATATTGTAATTCAAAATTTAAAAACCACTGTTTTCTTCTATTGTTTTAATGTTCCTGATCTTAATACTCTTTCTTCTTTTGAAAGCTTCTCCTTCTTTCAGAATTAACAATGCCAAAGAATTCACGTTCATTTTCTACAACAACTAATTCATCTCAACGAAATTTACATAGTAAGTGAAATTATAACTTCTTAACTCATCATTTCCGAAATCAAAATCAGCTTTTAGATTCAAATCATAATTCTACTTGGTTTTTTTGTAGGTCCTCTTATGAGAACTCCTGTTTCAGATATCTCTAACAGATCTCCTCTTTCAGATATCACAAATGGTAATAGCTCTTGAATTTGATTATAAGTATTATTTTTTCCGTTTTATGTTTCTAAGTGGACTGATTCTTGTGTTTTGAACATATTATACTTTCTCTGTTTTTTAGTTATTTCACCGAATGAAAGGCATAAGCTTCGAAAATTAATACTTGATAATAAGAAGTTAAAGAATGCGTGGTCATCATCAGCTGCTAATTCATCTCAACGAAATTTACGTAGTAAGTGTAATTATAGCTTCTTAACTCATCATTTCCCAAATCAAAATCAGGTTTCAGATTGAAATCATAATTCTACTTGCTTTTTTTGTAGGTCCTCTTACGAGAACTCCTGTTTCAGATATCTCTAACAGATCTCCACTTTCAGATATCACAAATTGTAATACCTCTTGAATTTGATTATAAGTATACTTTTTTCCGTTTTATGTTTCTAAGGGGACTGATTGTTGTGTTTCGTACATATTATACTTTCTCTGTTATTTAGTTACTCCACCTAATGAAAGGCGTAAGCTTCGAAAATTAATACTTGATAATAAGAATTTGTTAAATGCATCGTCATCATCAACGAATGTTTGTAGCATCTTTTCTGAGAATGCAAATATGGTTGAATGTTCTGATTCTACGGATCAACATATGTACTCCATTGCGTGTCGAGCAGTTAGAAATGCTACTAGTTCTTTAATTTCAACTACACCAGGTTTGTATTTTGTTTCTTTATTATTTGTTTTGATAAACACATTACTAAACCACATACCGGTCTTAACATCAATGTTTTAATATTGGATGTTCATATAATGGCATTAACATAGGTACACCAGCAGATAGCAACCGTCGATATTCCATTACTTCTGGCATTATTAGCAGTAACAATCAGCCGATATTGGGTAGTAACTCTACGCTTACACGGTTGTCTTCTGGTAAACGTAACCTTGAGTGCAAGAAGCGTGATAATACTCCTGTACGTATGCTCTCTTTGGATTCCGATCAAGAAAATGTGTTCTTGTGCACTGATGAAGATCCTTATAAAGGGATATCTAAAGGTTTTAATCTATTTTATTCTTTTAGGACATTTGTTGTGTTCTACCTGTAATATAACTCTCAATCATTTGTTAACAGATTATTTGGACCATGGTGACCAAGTGCTTACATGTCAGCTTTGTAGTGCAAAGTTATGGGCATCTGAAGGTGGAAAAGGTCGTTTAACTGTAAATAAGCTATGTTATGGTATGTGTTGTGGGTATGGTAAAGTTCAGCTACCGCCTTTAAAGGATGCACATCCGTCTTATCAAAATTTGTTTTCTTCCTCAAATCCAAAAAGCAACTTCTTCCTAAAGAACATAAGGCGATACAACTCTATGTTCTCTTTTACATCTATGGGTGGAAAGCTTGATTCTAATATCAACAAGGGCAATGCTCCATTTATATATCGTATCAGTGGCCAAAACTATCATTGCATGGGGAGTCTCAAACCTCCAGCTAGAAATGAAGCTAAGTTTTGTCAGCTATACATACATGATATTGAAAATGAAATAACAAACAGACAGGCATTATTCAGGTACGAGTGATTTCTAAGTTCCATTTTTATTCTATTAAAGAACATCTAGAAATTTAACTATTTGTAGTTCAATATCAGTTGTTAAGTACCATCACTTAATCCTTAATCACTGATTCTCTATCCAGAGATTGCTACAACAGCAGTTGTTAACCATCAGTGTTTTAATCACCAGCAGTGCTTAAAAGTTTTTTTCATCAGCTGTTTAACTTAACAGTAGTTTGCGTTATTAATTTAAAATTCATCAGCTGTTGTAGGTAAACTGAAGTTTCCTACAATAAGCTCTGCCCAGTTAAGTTTCCTACAATGACATTGATTATAACAATTTAATAAGGCAAAACACTGTTGGATATAATTACATTTGTACACAAAGTCTAACTAACCCCATCCAATGTTCAAGACCAAACCACTCATGCCTACCAAACCACTGTTTAAGACCAAACCACTGAAATGTTACTTTTCTCAACATATTCTAAAAGTTTTGAGCTGTATCAACAGTTGTTTACAACTGTTCTTCCTTAAAACTTAATTATTAATCACTGATTCTCTATCCACTGCTTATTACAATAGCAGTTGTTAATCTTATGTAGTTCACTATCAGTTGTTAAGTATCATCAGTGTTTTAATTACTATCAGTGCTTACAAGTTTTACATCAGCTGTTTGACTTAGTACTAATCTGTTTTTCCTTAACACTTAATTACTAATAACTGATTCTCTATCCACTGCTTATTAAAATAGTTATGTTATGTTAACGTTTTGTTGTTTTTTTTCTTTTAACAGCAAAAGAACCAAACCTTCATCGCCTGCTGATAAAGAACTTGATGTTGAAATGATAAAGTATTTGAGGGCTTTATTAGATTCACAAAATATGTTGGTTAAGACATATAGGATGGTCAGAAACCATTTTCACCAATCTCCAGATGCCAACCTTAGTCTGCGACTAATTTATAGAAGAGAAAAAGACGGCAGGACATATAACTTACTCACCACATCTGAAGTTGCTGCTTTGGTTGTCGGAGGCATAGATAAAGCTATAGACCATCGTAATATTGTTGTCCAGACGCAGTCGGGAATGCTGTAGCGTATTAGCGAATTACACCCATCGTATCTTGCTCTGCAATATCCGTTACTTTTTCCATATGGTGATGATGGTTATAGAGTTGATATTCCTCATAGAGATTTTATGTCCACACAAAAGAAAATAAAACCAAAGTGCACAATGAGAGAATTTTTTTCATATAGGATCCAAGATAGAACTTATGGCTTTTCCTTAATTTTAAATGGGCAAAGGTTATTACAACAGTTTTTGGTTGATGCGTACACAATGATTGAGAGCGAAAAATTAAAGTACATTCGTAGGCAACAAGCGAACCTTCGCTCTGAAACATTTGAGAATCTTCAAAAGTATAAATCGAAAGGTAAGGAAGTTTTAACAGATACTGGAAAGCCTGTTATACTTCCTTCTTCATTTACTGGTGGTGCAAGATTCATGCAACAAAATTACCTCGATGCAATGGCCTTATGTAAGTGGTATGGGTACCCTGATTTCTTCATAACTATAACATGTAATCCTAAGTGGCCTGAAGTAAAAAGATTTCTAAAAGATTCAACCATCAAAGCCGAAGACAGGCCTGACATATTGTGTCGATTGTTTAAAAGGAAGCTTGATTCGTTAATCAAAGATTTTAAGGATTCCAAGTATTTTGGTGAGATTAACGCTGGTGTGTTATTTTTTTTTTCACATCTTATCCTTTGATGTATATTTTTTAATCAAGGTTATTAACTAATAAATTTTGTTTATTTTTCCTTTTTATTTAGTTGTTTATACAGTAGAATTTCAAAAGCGTGGTCTTCCTCATGCACATATATGCTTATTCATGAAGGTCGATCACAAACTTCCAACCATAGATCATATAGATCCATTTATTTCTGCTGAGATTCCCGATAAGAAAGAAGATCCTGAACTTTATTCTCTTGTGACTAATTATATGATTCATGGTCCGTGTGGGAATGCTAATTTGAATTGTCCTTGCATGGTTGATAAAAGATGTTCAAAAAACTTTCCGAAGAAATTCACTCCACATACAAGTATTGATTCAAATGGTTTTCCTGTATACAGAAGAAGAGATTCAGGTCATACAGTTATAAAATCTGGTGTTAGATTAGACAACAGAAATGTTGTTCCTTATAACAAAAGGCTTTTGAAAAGATATCAAGCACACATTAATGTTGAATGGTGTAATCAAGCCGGTTCAGTGAAATATTTGTTCAAGTACATCAACAAAGGTCCTGATATGGCTACTGCGGTAGTTTCTGGTGATACAAGTTCAACCATCAAAGAAAAGCCAAAAGATGAGATCAAGGAGTATTATGACTGTAGATATATTTCAGCTTGTGAGGCATCCTGGAGAATATTCTCTAATGAGGTTCATTATAGGTATCCTGCTGTTATGAGGCTTCCCTTTCATTTGCCTGGCCAACAGAATGTTGTGTATGGTGCTGATGACGATATTGATAATGTTTTAAGCAAGCCTTCTGTTGCTTCTTCAATATTTATGCAATGGATGAAGTTGAACGAGTCAAATAAAGATGCTAGAAAGCTGACTTATGTTGAGTTTCCTTCCAAATTTGTTTGGATACTTAAAGATAGATGTTGGCAAGTACGTAAGTCGTACCAGTGTGTTGGCCGGATTCATTCTGTATCTCCTGCTTTGGGCGAACCTTATTTTTTGAGGATACTACTGAATAAAGTTAAAGGACCTAGATCATTTGAGGAGATACGTACAGTTAACGGTCAATTATTCCCGACTTTTAGAGATGCTTGCTATGCGATGGGACTTTTAGATGATGACAATGAATACGTTGAGGCCATTAAAGAAGCAAGTTTTGAAGGACATGCTGGGTATCTTCGAGCGTTATTTGCTACCCTGCTTTTGTCAAATACTCTATCTCGGCCAGAATTTGTTTGGGAGAATACGTGGAAATACTTAGCTGATGATATTGTTTATAGACGTCAAAAAGAAACAAATATTTCAGGTTCTGATCTATTTTCTTTTATTTTACATACTACATTTTGATTTTTTATTTAATAATGTTATTTTTTTTATTTGCTAGGTTTAGTGCTTCCTGAACATCAGATTAAGAACCTTACTTTGTTGAAAATTGAAAACTATTTAATTTCCAATGGTTCATCATTACGAAGGTTTGCCACTATGCCGTACCCTGATGACGATTCCTTACGTGATGCTTCTAATCGTCTGATCAATGAAGAGCTGTCACATGACCTAGATGAAGAACAAGCTGAGTTTAACAGGTTGCATCAATCTCTTACAGATGAACAACTAGCGGTTTTTGACGAAATAATGGAAGCAGTTGTAGGGCGTAAAGGAGGCCTTTTTTTTGTCTATGGTTATGGTGGAACTGGAAAAACCTTTTTATGGAAGACTTTGGCTTCAGCTGTTCGATGCAGAAATGGAATAGTTTTAAATGTGGCTTCAAGTGGTATTGCTTCGTTATTACTTTCCCGTGGAAGGACAGCTCATTCTCGGTTCCATATTCCCATTAATCTAACAGAAGATTCAATGTGCAATATTAAGCCAAATAGTGATATTGCGAGATTATTAAAGGAAACCCAATTAATCATATGGGACGAAGCACCGATGGTACACAAACATGCCTTTGAAGCTTTAGATAGGACCATGACCGACGTATTTTCGGAAGGTAGGAGTATTCGTTCGGATATTCCTTTTGGTGGTAAAGTTATTGTATTTGGTGGTGACTTTAGACAAATACTACCTGTTATTCCTAATGGTACTAGACAAGAAATTGTTAGTGCGTCTTTAAGCTCTTCATACATATGGGCAAAATGCAGACTCTTACGGCTGACTAAAAACATGCGTCTAACTATTGGAGCTGAAAGTTCGAATACGAAGTCTATCAGAGAATTTGCAAAATGGCTTATTGATATTGGTGAAGGAAACGTTGGAGATGATAATGATGGTGACGCCATTATAGAGATACCAGATGATTTACTGATCACCGATATTTGTGTCCCAATACAAAGTTTAATTGACTTTGTATATCCTTCAATTATTCAACAATTTAGGATTGCTGGATTTTTTTCTGAGCGAGCAATTCTAGCACCCAAAAATGAGGTAGTTCATGAAATTAATGATCGATTGCTTTCGTTATTTCCTGGTGATGCGAAAGAGTATCTGAGTTCTGATAGTATATGTCAAACCGAACAAATTCTTGATTCTTTTCAAGAAAGCTTAGACTCAACAGAAAATTTGAATGCTCTTAAGATTTCTGGCTTGCCTAATCACAGATTAGTTCTTAAAGTTGGTGTTCCTGTGATGCTTCTTCGAAACATTGATCAACAGAAAGGGTTATGTAACGGTACAAGGCTTCAAATTACTTTTCTTGGTAAACGAGTTATAGAAGCTGAAGTTATATCTGGTGGGAACATTGGCACAAGAGTTTATATTCCAAGGATTAATATGATCCCTTCTGACAAAAAAATACCTTTTCAATTTCAACGAAGACAATTTCCGTTATCAGTTTGTTTTGCTATGACAATTAACAAGAGTCAAGGACAATCGTTATCAAAGGTTGGTCTTTATTTGAAAGATCCTGTCTTCACTCATGGTCAGTTGTATGTTGCATTATCAAGGGTCAAGACCAGAGAAGGCGTTAAAATACTAATATTCGATGCTGATGGAAAACCAACAAATAAGACTTCTAATGTTGTTTACAAAGAAGTTTTTACTAGCTTGTAATCATTGTGAGGAATGTTAAAACGCTATTTGATCAAAGTCAATCTACTTATGTTAAAAGCTAATTATAATAGATAAAACACTATTTGAGCAATGTTAAAACGTTGTTTGACTAAAGTCTGTTTGACCAAAGTCAAACTACTTTTGTTAAAAGCTACTTGATAAAACACTGTTTGACCAAAGCCTGTTTGACCAAAGTCAAACTACTTATGTTAAAAGGTACATATAATAGATAAAACTACATTTTCCCTCAGCATTGCTTCTTGAGGTCATGAAACTTACTTATGTTAAAACCTAATTACTATTAATACATGATTCAAAGCATTCAAATTTTATGTTATGTTAATGGTTTTGCTATATGAAAAATTATTTTTCTTTGTTAATTTGAATACCAAATCAATTCAACTAATCATGTACTTTACTCTTGTATGTCAATGTAAATGTAAATAACAAATTTAAAAAGGGGTGTATGTGTAAATATTTTTCATCAGTTGAAAATATGGGAAGATAAAAACACAACCGTCACTATTTCTTCATCATCATTACACATCAAACATCTATCATCTCTTCTTTCAAAAATCTCTTCTCCCCAGTCATTTTCTAGGGTTTCAATTTTCTTTTCCTCCGTCTTCTACACTTCAATCACCTGAGGTTTGATTATTTTTTCTTCAGCAACTGGTATGTACATTCCTATTGTAATGAACTTTATATTGTTTAATCTATGTTAATTTAAATCCTATCTTGCTACTAATACGATTTTAAATGTTTATTGCTATACATTCAAGATTCAAGAAGGGTTTACTTATGTGTTTGAATCATTTGTTGAGAACATGTTAAAATAATTATTATTTGCAGAATAATTTTAACTCATACTCTGTTTCTATGATTAATTTCACTATATACTCTGTTAATACAAAAAGTTAATGTTCATTTTCGAAGCCATCTTTTTAATTACAGTCTTTTTGTCACACCCGCTCGTAGCGGAAACGCAAGGTGTGATCTGTCTGATTTTCATTGCATAAATATCGATGTACATGAACAAACTATATGAATAAAACATACTCCATTGCCATTACATAAGTGTTTCAAAAGATTACAACATAAGTTTAGTGTGTCGGTTACAAACCATTAACATAAAAGTAAAGTGTTATTGTTTCATACATTAACATGAAATAAACTACTAAGGGTTAAGCCATCATATTTCCTCAAAGAGGCGGAATATAATAGTTAAACCCTCCAAAAGATGGCATGGAGTTCCGGTACTTGTTATCTTGACTGGGAAATCCGACATGGTCCTTTAATTCCCTGAAATACATGTTAAGTTTGGAAAACATCAACAAAAGTTGGTGAATTCATGCAATTTAGTTGTAAAAGATGTATTTAAAATGTAAGTTGTAGTATGTAAAGCGTCAATGAAATCGTTGATCATTAATGTTTTGCAAGGACATTAATATGTGTGACGAAAAAGGAAGCAATCCAACCCTAGACGATTTTATGTCGATTCCTATCGACTGGGACACAAACGCACTCTTCTGTATGGGTCCACGACCAAGAGTGGGGCTCGCCAAAACCCATTAGATCTAACCCCTTGTACCTAGGTCCAAACTGGATTAATGGTGCTTATATGTATAACCCTAATTCGCACATGATCTAAGGTGTTTCATTCCCTAATTTTAACATACAATTGAACATGTATCTTCCCCGATAGTTGTAAAGTTGTAAAACATTTAAATGAATAGGGGAACATGAACTCACAGTATCGCGTCCTGTGAATAGATGTAAATAAGATCTCACGTGCGGTCGTCCTGAATAGCGTTGCGACCTACAAATGTTCTTATTTCTGTTAGACACTTCGGTCTTTGTAAAGAACTTGAGTACAAGTCTTGTGTTTTCAATATGTGTAAGACTTGTATGTCTTTACTGTTCGTTAACTGTGTATTCGATGAATGAGTTGTATAGTCGGATCTAGTCCGCTGAATTTCGTGTCTTATATGTATCCATTGTATAGTTGTGTTCCCAAAAATGGTATCATTGGGCCAAGCCCATGTTTTCAAGTTATTGGGTTTAAATAGTGCTGGGCCTTAAATAGTGTTGGGCCTCAATAGTGTTGGGCCTCAAATAGTGTTGGGCCTCAAATAGTGTTGGGCCTCAAATAGTGTTGGGCCTCAAATAGTGTTGGGCCTCAAATAGTGTTGGGCTTGAATAGTGTTGGGCTTTGGCCCATATGTTTGGTGTTTGGGCTTAGCCCACTAATTTATGATAAGCCCATTATGAAAAATAAGCCCATTTGTAAAACAATAGCCCATTACTTAAACTAGCCCATTTGTTATAAAAATAGCCCATTAAGTATAATAAGCCCATTTGTAGAAAAATATCCCACTAGTACATGTAAGCCTTTTATTTTTATAAAAACCCTTTTTATAAAAATTTACTAAGTATAGATGTTAGTAAATAAAAAACATACTAGTTTTTATAAGTTTCTAAACATCCGAAATTTGTTATCGATGACATATTTATATTTCGTGTCGAAAGATCGTCTAAACGTCGTAGTAACTCCCCGGATTGGTGACTCGTGTAAGGATTCGTCCGTTGTCCGTTTTGACCATAATTGGTGTCCGGTTATTAGAATCGTCCTTAACTCGTTTTAAGGCGTTATTATGTGAAGTCTTGTAGGACTTTCGTTATGAGGTGTTTTGAGTTTAAATGTGACATTAGATACAAGTTCCTACTTTGATATATATAACTAATACATCAAGTAATACATGTCACAAAAGTTGTTAAAGTAAACAAATATATATTTTTAAGAAAATATATATTTTTCTTGTCTTTTATTTTATAAAAACTTTCTTTAACAACCTTTTTATTTTTGTAGAGATTTACCCAAAAATGTGGTTACTTTATAAGATAAAGTTTTTATGAAAAATGGCTATATAACCTTTGTATTTTATTCTAACCATGTTTAATAAACATATCATTTTCTTTTCCAAATCACCAACAATTTATTCAACATCTTAAATAAACATTATGAGACTTTTATAACATGAAAATTATCAAGATGATATCCAAATCATGTAGGGTTTTAACCATGATCATTTCATATGCTAACAAGTTCAAAAACCAAGTTACATTTTAGTTTTAACAACTTTTATAAAAATCTCTAGTTGTATGTTACTTTTTATAATCTTGTAAAAGTCTTGTTTTTAATTACAAACCCTTAATACTTTCACAAGATCACTAGTTATGATCATCCATTTAATCCTTTATGTTAAAACCCTTTAACATAAACATGTACAATTTTTAGATCATATCTTTCAACATCTTCTAACAATTTATTTGCATCATAAACATCATAATAAGACTAAATAAGCATATATCAAGTCTTAGATCACAATATAAACAATCATAATTATATCATGATTTTTATCTTTGCTTCTTTGTATTTTTCTCATGTTTATTATGCATGATTTCTTGGTTATTATTAGTAATAATAACAATCACAATCATATTATATTTGAATAAAAAAAATAGTTATAGAAGCTTACTTCTAGCACTAGGCTAGGGATGATCTTAGAGATTATTAAGAACTAAGAAGATGATGATCTTGATGGTAGAACACTTTTGTATGAATGAAAATCCTTCCTTTCACTTCCAAGAGCTTTAGATCACCTCATGTTACTTGGAAATCCATGTTGATCATGAAGGAGATGATAAAAATAATTGGGTTTTTGAAGGTGTTCTTGATGGAAGATGAAGATGATGAGAGAGTTTTCTTATGTGTGTGTAAGATATGGTGTAAAAGTGTAGTAACTTAGTGAAGAAGTGTTGTAATAAGTCACCATTCTAATCCACTAGTAACTAGATAATAATATCTAGATATTTACCAAATTAAACAAGGGGTGTGGGGCCCCCTTGTTCACGGTTACAAGGTGTGGGGGGGGGGGTCTCATGTGGTAAAATGTGTTAGTAAAAATTAAGGTTTCAAATGAAATGCAAAGGTTAAGTCTTTAGGTGTTTAGCTTTTTGCAATTATTCCGAGATGATTCAAGACTTGTAATAACCATAAACTAGCTTTGCAAGACCAAAAATAATATTAACTAGTTCGCTACAAGTGCCAAAATATAGTTCGGCTAGATGTTTAGCGCTCGTTTCGCTAGTAAATAGCCGAAAGGTACACTTAAGGAAGTTGTAAGAAAAATTTCCGTTATGTGTGAAATTGATATTCCATAAATATTTTCATATGAAATTGGTGCCTAAACATCTATTTTTGCATCTTGTAATAAAATACAATTGCTGAATTTTGCGGAAAATTCATGAAATGGTCACTTTTAGCGCATTTCGGACAGTTTTTAGTGCTACCGGGCATTGGTAAAATATTAACGAAACCCTTGTATTCCCACATAGGGTTTAATATATAATTGGTATTGGACTCTCATCCGAGTCCTAAAGATGTCATTTTAGATGTTTTCTGCGGATCCGGAGTTTTCGTCAGCACTCTAGTTCACTAGGCGCTACTCTAGTTGTTTCGGTGAATTGTTTGCACTATTTCAAATGTACCCAATAAAAGTGAATCATGTGTAATAATAAATGAATATTCCATGAGTTTTCTAAGATGTATATCATGTAATCATGCAGTCCGAATATTCAAAACACATACTTGTATAATGTAAATCATCGTTTTAAATGTAAGTAAATTATCCGAAAGTGGCAGTTGTCACATTCTCCCCTTGTTATTTAGAATTTCGTCCCGAAATTCTGGCTTTGTTATTCTTTGCAGGAGTCTTCGGAAATAAGTGGGGATATTTTGCCTTCATTCGGTCTTCACGTTCCCAAGTATACTCGGGCCCGTGACGAGAGTTCCAACGAACCTTTACCAACTTGATACGACTTCTCCGTGTTTTATTGACCTTCCAGTCCGTGACTTCAACAGGTTCTTCAGTGAAATGGAGTTTGTCGTCAATGTGAATTTCATCCACAGGAATGGCAACAGTTACTTGTATTGGACTCTTTTTAAGATTCGACACATGAAACGTGTGGTGTACACTGCTAAGTTCATCTGGTAACTTCAACTTGTAGGCAACAGAGCCAATCTTTTCTAAGATTTCAAATGGTCCAATGTAACGCGGGTTAAGCTTTCCACGTTTACCGAACCTCACTACGCCTTTCCAAGGTGAGACTTTCAACAAAACTTTTTCTCCAACCTCGAAAGATGCTTGTTTTCGTTTTCCATCTGCGTAGAGCTTTTGTCGATCGCGAGCCGCCTTGATACGGTCTCGGATTTGAAAAATTTTATCCGTAGTATCTTGAACTAGTTCCGGACCAATTAATTGACTATCGCCTGTTTCCGCCCAACATAGCGGAGAGCGACACTTTCGACCATAAAGAGCTTCGAACGGTGCAGCTTGTATACTTGTATGGTAGCTGTTATTGTAGGAAAATTCAACTAGAGGTAGATGATTATCCCAATTGCCGCCTAAATCCATAACACATGCACGAAGCATATCTTCGAGTGTTTGGATAGTCCGTTCGCTCTGGCCGTCAGTTTGTGGATGAAAGGCCGTACTTAGATTCAATTGAGATCCAAAGGCCTGTTGAAATGAATTCCATATTCTTGAAACAAAACGACCGTCTCGGTCCGAAATGATTGAAATAGGCACTCCATGACGAGCCACTATTTCTTTGAGATAGATTTCCGCTAGTTTCTCAGTACTATCCTTCTCCCTAATCGGTAAGAAGTGTGCGGACTTTGTCAATCTATCGACGATTACCCATATCATGTCATGACCTTTCGAGGTCCTGGGTAACTTCGTAATGAAGTCCATCGATATTTGTTCCCATTTCCAAGCGGGAATCTCGGGTTGTTGTAATAAACCTGATGGTTTCTGATACTCTGCCTTGACCTTCGCGCAGGTCAAGCATTTTCTAACATAGCTAGCAATATCCTTCTTGAGGTTAGGCCACCAATAGTACTCTTTTAAGTCTTGGTACATCTTATCTGATCCAGGATGGATCGAGTACTTTGACCTATGTGCTTCCTCAAAAATGAGATCTCGGAGACCTCCAAAGAATGGAACCCATATCCTACCCGCAAAGTACAAAGTTCCATCCTCCTTTGGTACTAACTGTTTTTCCATGCCTCGAAGTGATTCTTCTAGAATATGTTCTTCCTTGAGCGCTTCTTGTTGTGCATTTTGAATTCGTGCGGTAAGATCTGTGTGAATCGTCATCTCTAGTGCTCGCACTCTTAGTGTTTTAACTCGTTCCTTGCGGCTCAAGGCGTCTGCTACAACGTTCGCCTTGCCCGGATGGTACTTGATTTCACAATCATAGTCGTTTAGTAATTCAACCCAACGTCGCTGACGCATATTTAATTCTTTTTGGTTGAATATGTGTTGTAAACTCCTATGATCTGTGAAAATAGTGCACTGTGTACCATATAAGTAATGCCGCCAAATTTTCAAAGCAAATACCACCGCGCCTAGCTCTAGGTCGTGAGTGGTATAGTTCTTCTCGTGAACTTTCAGTTGGCGGGACGCGTACGCGATAACCTTTTTACGTTGCATGAGTACACAACCCAAACCTTGATGCGAAGCATCACAGTATACCACAAAGTCATCGGTACCGTCGGGTAATGATAAGATTGGTGCAATGCACAACTTGTCTTTAAGATGTTGAAATGCTGCTTCTTGTTTCACTCCCCAATCGAATTTCCTGTCTTTCTGTGTAAGAGAAGTTAGTGGTTGAGCAATCTTTGAAAAATTCTCAATAAATCTCCGATAATATCCCGCTAAGCCCAAAAATTGTCGTACTTCAGTAGGAGTCTTGGGCGCTTCCCAATTCTTAATCGATTCAATCTTCGACGGGTCTACTTGAATACCCTTCTCGTTCACTATATGCCCGAGAAATTGTACATCACGAATCCAAAACTCACATTTGGAAAACTTCGCGTATAGTTTCTCCTTCTTGAGTAGTTCTAAGATGGTTCTCAAATGTTGTTCATGCTCGGCTGCCGATCGTGAGTATATCAAGATGTCGTCAATGAACACTATGACGAATTTGTCGAGATACGGCTTGCACACGCGGTTCATTAAATCCATGAAGACCGCCGGTGCGTTCGTTAAACCAAAAGGCATAACGAGAAACTCGTAATGACCGTAACGAGTCCGAAAAGCCGTTTTCGGTATGCTTTCTTCTTGAATCCGTAACTGATGATACCCCGATCGTAAGTCTATCTTTGAATAAAAACTCGACCCTTGAAGTTGATCGAATAAGTCGTCAATCCTCGGTAGTGGATACCGATTCTTGATGGTGAGTTTATTCAACTCTCTGTAGTCGATGCACATTCTGAATGTCCCGTCCTTCTTTTTCACAAAAAGAACTGGAGCTCCCCAAGGAGAGAAACTCGGTCTGATGAATCCCTTATCCAACAACTCTTGAAGTTGTGTGGACAATTCCTGCATTTCAGAAGGTGCTAATCGATATGGAGACTTAGCTACGGGTGCGGCTCCTGGTACCAAGTCGATGTGAAATTCGACTTGTCGATAAGGCGGTAGTCCTGGCAAGTCTTCAGGAAAGACTTCAGGAAATTCTTTTACTACCGGAATATCTGTCAACTTCGGCCCATCGGCCTTCTTGTCTACAACATGCGCTAGAAAGGCAATATAACCTTTCCGTAAGTATTTCTGTGCTTTCATGCAATTGATGATCTGCAATGGGGTGTCACGCTTCTCTCCATGTATAACAAGTGTCTCTTTGTTCGGTAGTGGTAGGCGAATGATCTTCTCGTGGCAAACGACTTCGGCTCGATTGTTGGATAGCCAATCCATGCCAACCACTACGTCGAAACTACCCAATTCAACGGGTAAGAGATCGATATTGAATTTTTGTTCGCCAAGTTCTAAGGTACACTCCTTAACAACTTCCCTTGTCTCTATTAGTTTACCGTTAGCCAATTCTATAGAATATGGAACATCTAGTTTACTAGGTTCCAAGCCCAGAATATTTTTAAATTCTATAGAAATAAAACTAAAATCGGCTCTGGTATCAAATAATATGGATGCGAAATGATCATTGAGGAGAAACGTACCAGTGACCACATTAGGGTCTTGGCGCGCATCCTTGGCCCCAATCACAAAAGATCGACCATGAGCCTGAATTTCTTTAGGACAGTCTTTCTTGTAGTGATCTTTGCTTCCGCATCCAAAGCATCCTTGACCACGACCATTCCCGTTCCCATTCTTGTTACCAAAACCACTTCCTGGTCCAGTATTATTTCCCGTTCCCCAACATGATTCAGTACGGTGGCCAGTCTTGCCACACTTGTCACACTTGACAACCCGACAATCACCCAAGTGATGAAATTTGCATCGCTCACACTTAGGTAAAGTACCAGCGTACTTCTTAGGACCAGTGTCGTTTGTGGCTACAAACGCCTTTGCATCCTTTTGCGAGTTATTCTGTCGCCTGTTGTTGTTGTTGTTGTTGGGGTTATTGTTATTGTTGTTGTGATTGTTGTTACTGTTGTTGTTGTTATTACCACGGGTTCCCTTCTTGAAATTCGAGTAACTCCTCTTCCCACGGTTGGAAGACTCAACATGTGTTTCCTTCTTGTCATCACCTTTCTCAGTGAATATCTTCATCCTGACCCCGTCTTCAGTAAGACTCACGGCTATAGTCACAGCCTGAGTAATAGTCGTGGGTTTAGCTGCAGTAACCAGACTTCGAATCTTGTCAGAAAGTCCCCAGATATAGCGTTCGATACGCTTGTATTCTGGTGTTACAAGATAAGGAATCACGCGGGACAGATCGTGAAATCTTTGCGTATATCCCGTGATATCAGCTCCGACCATGGTAAGGTTCCAAAACTCGTTCTCCAACTTCTGGAGTTCAGCACGAGAACAGTACTTCTCCCTCATACGTTCCTTCAGTTCCTCCCAAGTCAACGCATAAGCAGCGTTATCACCCAAAGTTTGCACTTGTAGGTTCCACCAGGTAAGGGCCTCGTTGAGAAACAAGCCAGTAACGAAAGTGACTTGCTGATTAGCAGAACATCTGCTCATTCTGATAGTGGAATCCGTTTTCTCAGTCCATCTCACATAAGCCACAGCACCGCCTGTGCCATCGTAGTTAAGTGGCTTGCAGTCCAGAAACTGCTTGAATGTGCACCCTGAAATTGGACAACGGATTTTGAATGAGCAAATAGTAAATCGCACGAATAGATTTAGAAAGAAATTTGATGTGTTGTAATAAAACGAATAAACGTTACCCGGAATATTTGTTCCACCTGAAGGACCGCTTGGACCCTGGCCTCCCGATCCGCCGGTGCCACCACTTTGTTCGACACGGGATGCTTCATACAGTGCGATAGCTTGAGCGATTCTCTGTTCTATAAGTGCATTCAGTTCCGCCTCGGTCGTAGGCATTTGTGGGGGTGGGGGTGGATTAGTTCGTGAACGTAAGCCTCTCCTCGGTGGCATGATTCTTCCAAAGGAGAAATAGGATAAAGATTAGACGTTGATTTGGTTTGTAAAAAAAAAATATTCATAACATTAATAGCAATATCAACACGAACTATAATGCGAGTAAATAAGTTAACATAAACAATAAGATATGTCCAACCAGACCACTCAATTGCATTTAATAGATAACACCAAGTTTTTCATATATAAAGTCAACCGGTTACATAATCATTTGAAAGGAACAAAAATAGACTCGGGCTACATAACCCGGTCATACTAGTCTAGTACAACAAAAGTGATAACAAAATCTTCCTTCCAACTGCGTGATATGCTGTATGTCGGTTGTCTTCAAAACTTGGTGGAGCATCAATATGTACACAAAACGACTATAAATACCCATCCCAAAAGTATACTACCGGTAAACATAGTCTATGGTGGGGGAAACACTGGTGGTGGAATCGGGAACAACAACCTGTGAACATCAGAAACCCTACCCTCCAAATCTAGAACCAAACGGTTCAGGAATACAATCTGCTGCTCGAGCGTCAGAACTCGGGCAGGTAAATCAACTGGCGGTAGATCCACTGGTGGCATCTGAGGTGGTAGTGGGGGTAATGGTGGTGACCCTGGTGGTGGTGGTGGAGTATGGGGTGGTGAATGGGCTGGTGGTGGTGGTGCATGAAGTACCAAGCCAAGCAGGTGGGTAAGCTCATCCTCGAGTTCACTAACTCGACGGATAATAAAGTCTATCTGATGCTCAAGTGTGAGCACACGAGCCGGTAACTCGGTAGTAGCAACTAGGTAATGCAATGGGTGGTATGGGTCTGTGATGGGCATATCATGTGGGTATAGGTCCATGTCCCCGGGTGGTATATGGGCATGTCCAGAGGGTCCTGCCTCGTCAGTATGGTCTATATGTGGTAGAATAGGGGCAATATGATCAGGTGCAGGGACAACTGGATCATCTGGTAGGACATCATCCATCTCAATGTCTGCATTGCGCTGTAGGCCAATGGCCTGCAGTGCAGATGAAGTAACAGATGCATAAGATGAAGCATCTGAATCGGTATCGGAGTCAGAAGAAATGACAATAACCGGGACTACCGGTGCAGCGACCTCCAAAATAACCACGTCATGAACATCCCCGTCTCCCAACTCATCACCTAAATGCTCCACTGGAATCACAGGAACTACAGCGTCGTCATCCTCGTCGAAGTCACCAATAAAAGGCATAATAGCAAGAGGAAGGACATCCCAGGGTATAACCTCGACCACATGCTCACCCTCCGGGTGACCCATGATAACTATCTCGTTAAGTAGAGGGGGCATAACTAGCACATCATCATCAATAATGTCTCCTAACCCGTCTGCGTCGATAATGTCATCAACAATCGCGAATGGCTGAAAGTCATCCAAATCATCGTCAGATGCCGACTCGCTGTCGGACGTAATGACCTGGACTGCCGGTACATACTCGTCGTCGGAGGATAGCTCCATCGGGTCTACGTCGTCGTATATGTTGCTTCCTTCAGAGGAAGACATGATATCCTGAGAAATAAGTTGTTCGACACGTATGAGCATTTGTTATTTTACATATATACACGAAATGTATTTTTCACATAGAGTTCATTTTAAGTTATCCTACTTGAGTTGTGTGGATTAACTTAAAGTTGCATGTCTACCATTTAAATGACTAACACACTAATGTCCTTGCTTGATTTGTATGAGATGAATTCTTGTTGAAAGTGGACCATGAAAAATGTTTATGCAAATGAAAACATGTGTTTGTGTTTAAATGGTTTTTGTGAGAGATCCCTAGTGATTGTAGACTTGGACTCGGTAAGGAATCCTGGTTCACTACAATCGATGCTCTGATACCAAACTGTCACACCCGCTCGTAGCGGAAACGCAAGGTGTGATCTGTCTGATTTTCATTGCATAAATATCGATGTACATGAACAAACTATATGAATAAAACATACTCCATTGCCATTACATAAGTGTTTCAAAAGATTACAACATAAGTTTAGTGTGTCGGTTACAAACCATTAACATAAAAGTAAAGTGTTATTGTTTCATACATTAACATGAAATAAACTACTAAGGGTTAAGCCATCATATTTCCTCAAAGAGGCGGAATATAATAGTTAAACCCTCCAAAAGATGGCATGGAGTTCCGGTACTTGTTATCTTGACTGGGAAATCCGACATGGTCCTTTAATTCCCTGAAATACATGTTAAGTTTGGAAAACATCAACAAAAGTTGGTGAATTCATGCAATTTAGTTGTAAAAGATGTATTTAAAATGGAAGTTGTAGTATGTAAAGCGTCAATGAAATCGTTGATCATTAATGTTTTGCAAGGACATTAATATGTGTGACGAAAAAGGAAGTAATCCAACCCTAGACGATTTTATGTCGATTCCTATCGACTGGGACACAAACGCACTCTTCTGTATGGGTCCACGACCAAGAGTGGGGCTCGCCAAAACCCATTAGATCTAACCCCTTGTACCTAGGTCCAAACTGGATTAATGGTGCTTATATGTATAACCCTAATTCGCACATGATCTAAGGTGTTTCATTCCCTAATTTTAACATACAATTGAACATGTATCTTCCCCGATAGTTGTAAAGTTGTAAAACATTTAAATGAATAGGGGAACATGAACTCACAGTATCGCGTCCTGTGAATAGATGTAAATAAGATCTCACGTGCGGTCGTCCTGAATAGCGTTGCGACCTACAAATGTTCTTATTTCTGTTAGACACTTCGGTCTTTGTAAAGAACTTGAGTACAAGTCTTGTGTTTTCAATATGTGTAAGACTTGTATGTCTTTACTGTTCGTTAACTGTGTATTCGATGAATGAGTTGTATAGTCGGATCTAGTCCGTTGAATTTCGTGTCTTATATGTATCCATTGTATAGTTGTGTTCCCAAAAATGGTATCATTGGGCCAAGCCCATGTTTTCAAGTTATTGGGTTTAAATAGTGCTGGGCCTTAAATAGTGTTGGGCCTCAATAGTGTTGGGCCTCAAATAGTGTTGGGCCTCAAATAGTGTTGGGCCTCAAATAGTGTTGGGCCTCAAATAGTGTTGGGCCTCAAATAGTGTTGGGCTTGAATAGTGTTGGGCTTGAATAGTGTTGGGCTTGAATAGTGTTGGGCTTGAATAGTGTTGGGCTCGAATAGTGTTGGGCTTGAATAGTGTTGGGCTTTGGCCCATATGTTTGGTGTTTGGGCTTAGCCCACTAATTTATGATAAGCCCATTATGAAAAATAAGCCCATTTGTAAAACAATAGCCCATTACTTAAACTAGCCCATTTGTTATAAAAATAGCCCATTAAGTATAATAAGCCCATTTGTAGAAAAATAGCCCACTAGTACATGTAAGCCTTTTATTTTTATAAAAACCCTTTTTATAAAAATTTACTAAGTATAGATGTTAGTAAATAAAAAACATACTAGTTTTTATAAGTTTCTAAACATCCGAAATTTGTTATCGATGACATATTTATATTTCGTGTCGAAAGATCGTCTAAACGTCGTAGTAACTCCCCGGATTGGTGACTCGTGTAAGGATTCGTCCGTTGTCCGTTTTGACCATAATTGGTGTCCGGTTATTAGAATCGTCCTTAACTCGTTTTAAGGCGTTATTATGTGAAGTCTTGTAGGACTTTCGTTATGAGGTGTTTTGAGTTTAAATGTGACATTAGATACAAGTTCCTACTTTGATATATATAACTAATACATCAAGTAATACATGTCACAAAAGTTGTTAAAGTAAACAAATATATATTTTTAAGAAAATATATATTTTTCTTGTCTTTTATTTTATAAAAACTTTCTTTAACAACCTTTTTATTTTTGTAGAGATTTACCCAAAAATGTGGTTACTTTATAAGATAAAGTTTTTATGAAAAATGGCTATATAACCTTTGTATTTTATTCTAACCATGTTTAATAAACATATCATTTTCTTTTCCAAATCACCAACAATTTATTCAACATCTTAAATAAACATTATGAGACTTTTATAACATGAAAATTATCAAGATGATATCCAAATCATGTAGGGTTTTAACCATGATCATTTCATATGCTAACAAGTTCAAAAACCAAGTTACATTTTAGTTTTAACAACTTTTATAAAAATCTCTAGTTGTATGTTACTTTTTATAATCTTGTAAAAGTCTTGTTTTTAATTACAAACCCTTAATACTTTCACAAGATCACTAGTTATGATCATCCATTTAATCCTTTATGTTAAAACCCTTTAACATAAACATGTACAATTTTTAGATCATATCTTTCAACATCTTCTAACAATTTATTTGCATCATAAACATCATAACAAGACTAAATAAGCATATATCAAGTCTTAGATCACAATATAAACAATCATAATTATATCATGATTTTTATCTTTGCTTCTTTGTATTTTTCTCATGTTTATTATGCATGATTTCTTGGTTATTATTAGTAATAATAACAATCACAATCATATTATATTTGAATAAAAAAAAATAGTTATAGAAGCTTACTTCTAGTACTAGGCTAGGGATGATCTTAGAGATTATTAAGAACTAAGAAGATGATGATCTTGATGGTAGAACACTTTTGTATGAATGAAAATCCTTCCTTTCACTTCCAAGAGCTTTAGATCACCTCATGTTACTTGGAAATCCATGTTGATCATGAAGGAGATGATAAAAATAATTGGGTTTTTGAAGGTGTTCTTGATGGAAGATGAAGATGATGAGAGAGTTTTCTTATGTGTGTGTAAGATATGGTGTAAAAGTGTAGTAACTTAGTGAAGAAGTGTTGTAATAAGTCACCATTCTAATCCACTAGTAACTAGATAATAATATCTAGATATTTACCAAATTAAACAAGGGGTGTGGGGCCCCCTTGTTCACGGTTACAAGGTGTGGGGGGGGGGGGGGTCTCATGTGGTAAAATGTGTTAGTAAAAATTAAGGTTTCAAATGAAATGCAAAGGTTAAGTCTTTAGGTGTTTAGGTTTTTGCAATTATTCCGAGATGATTCAAGACTTGTAATAACCATAAACTAGCTTTGCAAGACCAAAAATAATATTAACTAGTTCGCTACAAGTGCCAAAATATAGTTCGGCTAGATATTTAGCGCTCGTTTCGCTAGTAAATAGCCGAAAGGTACACTTAAGGAAGTTGTAAGAAAAAATTCCGTTATGTGTGAAATTGATATTCCATAAATATTTTCATATGAAATTGGTGCCTAAACATCTATTTTTGCATCTTGTAATAAAATACAATTGCTGAATTTTGCGGAAAATTCATGAAATGGTCACTTTTAGCGCATTTCGGACAGTTTTTAGTGCTACCGGGCATTGGTAAAATATTAACCAAACCCTTGTATTCCTACATAGGGTTTAATATATAATTGGTATTGGACTCTCATCCGAGTCCTAAAGATGTCATTTTAGATGTTTTCTGCGGATCCGGAGTTTTCGTCAGCACTCTAGTTCACTAGGCGCTACTCTAGTTGTTTCGGTGAATTGTTTGCACTATTTCAAATGTACCCAATAAAAGTGAATCATGTGTAATAATAAATGAATATTCCATGAGTTTTCTAAGATGTATATCATGTAATCATGCAGTCCAAATATTCAAAACACATACTTGTATAATGTAAATCATCGTTTTAAATGTAAGTAAATTACCCGAAAGTGGCAGTTGTCACACTTTTAACATCTTTACTGATTCAGGTTTTATGATGTATACTACATTTGTTAAGTTTCTTCATAACCCAGAATCTTTGAAACTGGTATGACATGTTTTTACATACATAATTTATTTGTATTGAGATATATATTTAACAGTTCTTTTATGGTTTATATTTTCTTACACTATTTAAAAATTATATACAGGATGTACCTATATTCTTTGCTAATCAAAAGTGGGGAGATTGTTGGCAAAAAAGTAGGTTGCAAGTATATCATGAGTCTGGTAAAAAATGGGTTGTTAGGGTCAGAACAGAAAATTCAACGCCGATAATAACTGACGGTTGGGACATTGTTGTTAAAGATCTCAATTTGCCAAGGGATACTTTGTTGGTTTTCAAACCGTTAGGTGATTTTGGACTTGAACTTTCATGTTATGTTAATGGCATGTGTGGGGAATCTTATTTCACCTTTAATCGTTATGCAAGATTTGGTTTTACGGTATGAGTATTGATCTTAACTTCAATTCTTTTGCATCTTTAATGTGTTAACACTTATTCTCATAAGATACATACTTCATGTTTAGTATTCATTATTTTTAATTTTATGCATGTAATTGAAGACTGCTTCATTGAACAATTTTACGTAAACAGTCCACCGAGTGGGAAATTTCAAATCTGTTACAAAGGTTCCTACTGGAATGTTGAGGTGTCTAAAGTTGATACCCACTTTGTATTTTCTAGAGGATGGCCGGAAATGTGCAACGATGTTGGGATACTTGAGGATGATTTGCTTGTGTTTAGCAGGATTAATGATTTTGTTTTTGAAGTAGTAGTTTATAGAGATGAGATTGAGATTTGCTTTTTGAAGAAACCTGAATCTGATGATGATAGTGTAGTTGAGATATTGAAGGCTGATTATGTTAATAATGCATTCAAGGTACGCAAGTATTTAGCATTAGCAATAAAAGTTTTAATTTTTTAGCTTTATATTAATTATTTTATTAATGTTGACCAGGACATCTATGAGGATGAAGAAGTTGTTTCTGTAGGTGAAGGTACAACCGTTACTCAGGTACTTGATAAATTATTAAAATTATTTATTTTTAATTTAACACATATAAGAATTTAATGTTTTTACAAATATTAGTAATGCTGTTTACTGATGTTATATTTATTCAACAATGTATTATTTACAAGAACTTACCAACCAATGCTGAATGCACGTCCAAGAGACGCATGTCTTCTCGATTGAACCAAACCCAAGATGTAAGTTTACCATCTTAAAGATTGTTATATTACTATTGTTATTAAATTTACTCTATGACAACAGGTTAAGAAGAAAGCTAAAGTTACTTCTGAGAGAAAGGAGGTCGTCAAGAATAGGACTAAGGGAAATGCTGCCTTACCTGTCGACACAAGTGATCATACTGGATGTTCTTCGTCTGTTCATAAAGTTAAGGTATCTATACTTGCCAGTTAATTAGTATATGTTATATAAACTGTTTTTTTTTTGTGCATATATTGATCATTCCTTTAATTCACATGTATATGTTTACTTTTTCATCAAGGGGAAGAGAGCTGCCAACGTTCAAAAAAAGCTTAACCGTAGAAATAAGATTGCAAAGACTGCAAAAAAACATTCTGGACATCCTCTTGACCCTGGGTTCTTTCATTTTGATCGCAAAGGAGACTATAGGCTGGTATACCATTTTTTATAATAAACTAATGATTTACGTTTATTTGTCTGACTATTATTTTTTTCCACACAATACATGTAGCGTCTTCCTGCTGAAGTTGCGAGACGAGCAGGTCTTTTTCTTGATCTTCATCCCTTGAAAGTTCAAAACATGGTTGGAGTTGTGCAGGTTTATGATGTTAAGTTGGAGTTAAATGAATTGAAGCCACGTTATGCGTTGGAAGGTTGGCGAAAGTTTATGACTGACAATAACTTGAGGTTTGGTGATATGTTGCATTTCACATACGTGTCTTCGCAACAGAAGATGGTATTAAATCAAGTTACACCAGTTTAACAAACACATTTTAAGTCTGTTCTGATATCAGATACTAATTATGAATTTTTTGATGGTGATGTTGTAGGTTTTTTTCTTAAATTATTAACTTGATGTTTTTGTTGCTATGTATGGCTAAGATGATAAAACACTGTTATTAGCACTTTATGTTTTATATTTGGCCAATTAGATTATGTGTTAAATTATAGTTCTTTAAGTCATTGTTCCATTTTCTTGAATTCTATCTAATTTTTTAAAGAACTTCAATAACAAATAGTGGTTTGAACATCTGTTTGCCTTTTGGTCAATAGTTAATGGAAACCTACGTTAGGTTCAACAATGTTTTGAAGAGGAAAACTGTGTTAGAAGACAGTAGATCTTAACAAGTTAAACATCTGTTAAGGCTTAAACAGATGTTTGCCCTTTAACAGATGTTTGGCCTTTTATATCAAATGTCTGGACTTAAACAGTTGTTTGACCTTAAACACATGTTTGAACCTTAAACAGATGTTTTGCCTTAAATAGATGTTCTTCTTCTATATCAGATATTTGGACTTAAACAAATGTTTGACCTTAAACAGATGTTTCGCCATAAACAGATGTTTGGTCTTAAACCAAACATTTGTTTAAGCTCAACATATGTTTGACTATTTGTCAATATCTTATTGAATTTTGGTTAACATCTGTTTCAAATTTGGTCAACATCTTATTTTGTAAAAGAGGTACAAAAACAAAGATTTTTTCAAAATCTCAAATCACCCTATCATGTAAGTGCATTGATGTAAAAGTGGAAATGATGTTATTCATATGGTCCTGTTGTGCTTTTGTTTGTCCTCTAATATGAGTTCATGATATAATGCGGTGATTTCAAGACATTTTTGTTGAATCGAATGAGATGGTTGATGTAATGCGGTCGTATTAATAACAAATAGTAATTAATTAATCTAAATACCTTTCCCGATCCCGGGAAGCAATCCCGGGTAAAAACCTAGTAAATAGATATAACAATGAAGCAGCATTAGTGCATTACAAAATCATGGTCACCTGAAGTTGCCAGTTGTCCAGTTCCATTGAATCTAAGATTTCATAGACTTTTACAAGGACACTTGAATAAGCAATTGTCTGCAAATGAAACATAAACTTAAATAGGGTATATGATTTTGAAATAAACTAAATCAGGCACAACAAACACAATAATGATTACTAAATAAACCAATACGATAATACACCATGACAGATGACTGACTCTGGAAGTTTGGAAGAAAGATGACTTATAGAGTAAAAAAGAACCAATGCATGTTGATCTTAACCTGATTATGCCTCTTAGAATTTAATGTATAATATTTGTATGAGTTCTCCATCTTTAATGCAAATATCATAAACCTGCCCCTGCTTACCGCCACCTACGGGTGATCATAAACCGCTGTAACTGTTTAGAACTTGGAACCAGTCATTTAAGAGTAATATGGTACAAGGTTTTTATGCTTTTGATTGATCCAGGTGTGTGACAAAATGGGCTAAACAAAAAATTACCTTGAGTTTCTCTTTTTCTTTTAGTTCTTTCCTCTTTCTTGCGTAAAGTCTATTCAACAATCGTATACGGGGGTCATCGGTTATATTTTTCAAAGGCTCCAGTTTTTCTTCCTACAACAATTATTAAAATATATATTATTACTAAGCAGACATAACACATTATATTTATACGAGTAAAATGCCATTTTTGCCCCTGAGGTTTGGCCAGTTTTGCGACTTGCGTCCAAAGGTTTGTTTTTCCGCATCTGGATCCAAAAGATTTAAAAGCTTGCCATTTTCATCCAGCTTGTTAACTCCATCCATTTTTCTCCGTTAAGTCAGGGGTATTTCGTCTTTTTTGTTAACCTAAAGGGCAATTCGGTCTTTTGAATACTTGTACATTATGCTAAATGCTTGTACATAGAGTGAAAAAGACCAAATTGCCTTTTAAGTTAACAACAAAAACGGAAATACCCCTGACTTAACGGAGAAAAATGGATGAAGTTAATGAGCTGGATGAAAATGGCAAGGTTTTAAACCTTTTGGATCCAGATGTAAAAAACAAACCTTTAGACGAAAGTCGCAAAACTGGCCAAACCTCAGGAACGAAAATGACATTTTACTCTATATGTATATATGTGTGGGTATATGCATGCATAAAGCACCTCTATTAGATCATCAGGTATGTGAAAAGTTTCACATATTTCTTCAGGAGTTTTTCCTTCGATCATTCTTGCAAGTGCCCTACTCGTAAGATCAACTAACGGCTTTAATTGCAGATTGTCAGCAGCAGAAGTTAACTCACACAGCCTATTTGTGTCCATACGGATAAACTTTTCATCAAATGACTTGCGTTCCTGTAAAAAAAACCACCCTTTTTCATTGATCAAGAAATGATTATATGGAATCACTATTTTGTTACAACATTAACCGGTTTTCATAAAAAAAAATTTGTTGCTTTAATACGTACCTTGTTAGAGCGGCCCGAGACTTGATGGAACCGACAATAATCAAGTATTAAACTTAATGTAACGGGATTGACTTGTGCTGGAAGAGAAATTGGATATGTTTTTGAAGAACCCATGCCTGCATGTATCTCGTGACATATGAAAGGACAAAATATGGCAACCTCTTGTTCCACTTGCTGAATCGATCCATCAGCAGTTTGAAGCCATATATATGACTTCATCATCTGAAATAAGACGATAGAATATATTCATGTTAGAAAAATGTTAGTGAGTAAATTGCTATTTTAGTCCCTGAGGTTTGACCAAAATTGCCACTTTAGTCCAAATAGTTTTTTTCTTGCCATTTTAGTCCAAATAGTTTTGTTTTCTGTCATTTTAGTCCCTGAGTTTTGTCATTTTTTGCCATTTTCATCGACCACCACCACCACCTCCCACCACCCACCCCCATCACAACCTTCTATTTGGACTAAAGTGGCAATTTTAGTCAAACCTCAGGGACTAAAATGGCAATTTACTCTATAAAAGTTATTTCATGACATACGAGAAGATCTCAACATTGATACGAGATAGCATGTTTAATTACGGGTCTATAAAAGTTGTTTGAATTTAATTTATAAATCAAGAAGAAAAGTGAATATGATACCTCGGGTTTAATCACATCCGGTTCTGACATTATGTTCGGATGATAAATACTTAAATAAGAATGATGCACAAGTTAATTTAACCTGTAATTGAGATTTAAAACAACAAATATTAGTGATAAGTGATCTTTATATATTAACAAACCTTCTGCTAGTCGACTGAATATTGCCAGTAATTGTTCCACAAATTAAATTAGCAAATCACTGATACAATAAAAAAAACATTTTTGTAGGTTTAGTTTCAAATTATCAAATGCAGCCATGATCTCATATTTTCAAACATCTGTTAAATAAATGCATCCTAATATATAATCGTTATTAAAAAAGTCTAGAACCTGGAAAATTAGAGCATTATTCGAAAAAGAGGAAAAAGGCCAAAAGTATGGTTTCCTTTTTGCACTTATATTTCCACAATTCTCGCTCATACTTCAAAAGTAGCTTTCTTTTGGCAACTTTGCATGAACAATAGTTAGCTTGAATCTAAGAATATAATTCTGTACTTTAAGCCCGATTTAAACATTGTCTGTACAGAAATCTTGGTCAACTTACTCAGTCATGTACCACAAGTAATCAGAAACATAAGTTCAAAGCCTTGAAGAAAAAAAAACATAAATTCAAACCAAAAGTCCAAAAGTGTACAACGGCTTTTCTAGGCACAAAAAATCCACACCATGAGTGGATGTATCGTGATAATTCCTTTTTAGAGAAGAAAGCAAACAAATATACTGACCAGACATGCGAATCGATTCTCTAGATTCTTTTAATCCACCAAAAAGTGACGCAATATACACCCTTATTTCTATGTTAATTCTCTAGATTCTTTTAAACACTTGCAACATGATAAAGTATTTAGTTGACTGCTTTTCTTGAATTAATAAAGGAAGAAGCTTAGAAATAAGTAAAAGCATGAATAAGAAATGTACCACTCAGTAACATTTGATGGTAGATAATGGTTTCCTTCTGCTTGTGTTTGCTCCCAACTCTTATTGCAGAACAAATGATGAGCTACAAGCCTACAACAATATGCCCAAACTCTCAAAAAGTCACATAACATATACAATACCTGCAGACCCTGATGCTATATCACCTAACATACACAATAAGATGCCTTGAATCAAGATCAATCATGCACTTATGCCAGAATCGAATTGAAGTTGTAATTACCTGATGATCGTAGTAAAATCAGAACGAATCCCTAAGATCCTATAACAAAAAAAAAAACAGAATTAAACCCTAACTTAAACAAAACAATTTCATAACTTAAACAAGTTATAGATAAATCCGAACATAAACAACTCTCAGTGAGTCAAATTCGTACCTGGTAACTGCTTAGATCGATCCAATTTCACCAACGATACATGGTGGAAACACGAAATTCCTAAACGTACGTATTAATTTCTGGATGAATCGGTGGGTGATGAGTTTTGAGAGAGAAGAAATTATGGATTTTAGAGTGAGAAAGGTGGGTCGCTGTGAGTTGGGTTTTTCGCTGTGAATCGGCGTCTGAGGGCAAACGAATAGGGTTTGAAAAATGGAAAGCAAATATGAATGTACAGTATAAGCTATTTGATTTTGAGTACACTACCATGAAGCTACCATGAAGCTTTGTCTTCAACGTGTCCATCTTCTTCGATGAAAGATCTGGATGAGAGAGAGATATAAGAGATGGATTGAATTTTGAAAGTGGAGAAGGGATTTAAAGAGAGAGAGAGGGGGGGGGGGGGATTTAAAGAATGGTTTGAATTTTGAAATTTTGAAAGTGGAGCCAAATTATGTATTACTAATTAATAGAATATATTAACAATTTAATTTGTATTTATGACATCATCAGATCTTAGATCTTATGTGGCATGCCTGGTTGCTTGACAAGTAGGCAAATTTACATCAGCATTACTTCTAATTTTATATATAAGTAGATATTAGGAAGATATATATATATGCCAGTTATTGTACAAATTGCCTTAACGTACGCTACGTACGCGATTGCCTTACAACATGTGAAATTTTCTTTACAACAAGCGATTTCTCCTTTTACTTCATTTTATTTTTACATGCGAAACAACAACAGCCATACCCAGTAAATCCCACAAATAGCAAAGCTAGTTATAGGGTCTGGGGAGGGTGGGATGTAGACAGTCCTTGCCTCTATCCATAGGGATAGAGAGGCTGCTTCCAGAGAGACCCTCGACTCGAAAATGAATAGCAAACCAACACACCAAGTCAAAGAGTATAGAAAGAATATAGAAATAAGAAGTCGCCCATACCAAGAAAGTGAACAGAGTGGCACAATATATTGTAAATCATGTAAAATAGCATACACCATCATTTATGCATAAACACAAGAAGGCAATCACCGGAAAAGTCACTTAAAGAATAAGAGAAACCTACGTCCCTGAAATACACCTAAGAGCTTACTGCCATATCCTCTATAGGTCCTTAACCCTAATCCTACGTCTCCACGAAGTCCTATCTTGGACCATGTCCTCAGAAAGATGCAACTCTAGTAAATCATGCCTGATCTGCTCATCCCATGTCAGTTTGGGTCTGCCTCTACCTCTCTTCCCCTCCACAGTAAGAGTTTCCACTACTCTAACTGGTGCCGTCGTTTCCCTCCGCTTCACATGCCCAAACCATCTCAATCTCCCATCCTTAATCTTCTCCGATATACTAGTTACTCCTAATCTTTCCCTAAAAACCACATTTCTAATCCGATCTAACCTCGTGTGTCCACACATCCACCTCAGCATCCTCATCTCTGCTACCTCTATCCTGCGCGCTTGTGTCTTCTTGATAGCCCAACAGTCTGTTCCATAAAGCATAGCTGGCCTAACTGCTACCCTGTAAAATTTCCCTTTTAGTTTAGTTGGGAACCTCCTATCGCATAATACCCCACTGGCTGCCCTCCATCTACACCAGCCAGCCTGTATGCGATGGGTTACATCACTATCTATGTCACCATCTCTTTGTACAAACGACCCCAGATACTTAAATCTAGTTACCCGCGGGACCAATTGATCCTCAATGGTGATTTGGGTGTCATCGTCATCGGCTTCACCGCTGAAATCACAGTGTAGATACTCAGTCTTAGATCGACTAATCCTTAGGCCCTTGCCCTCTAAAGCTACTCGCCACTCCTCTACCCTCTCGTTCAGGCACCGTTTAGTCTCTGCAATCAACACAATATCGTCTGCAAAAAGCATGCACCACGGAACTGTCTCCTGAATCAACTTGGACAACTCATCCAAGACAACCGCAAAAAGAAAAGGGCTCAACGCTAACCCCTGGTGGAGTCCTACCTCCACAGGAAAGAAGTTTGTATCTCCTACGGGCGCGCGGACACTAGTTGTCGTTCTATCATACGTATCCTTAATTACGTCTATATACTTCCCCGGTATCCCTCGATCCTCCAAACTATCCCAAATCAGTTGGCGTGGGACCGTGTCATATGCCTTTTCCAGGTCGATAAACACCATATGTAAATCTTGCTTCTTCGCTCTATACTTTTCCATCAGCCTCCTTAGAATATGTATCGCTTCTGTAGTTGACCTCCCTTTCATGAATCCAAATTGGTTTTCTGAAACCTGAGTTTCTCTTCTAATTCTAGTTTCGATTACCCTCTCCCAGAGCTTCATCGTGTGACTTAGTAGTTTGATTCCTCTGTAGTTCCCACAACATTGAGCGTCTCCTTTATTCTTGTATATAGGCACCACGACGCTACTCCTCCACTGATCTGGCATTTTTCCAGTCTTGAAAATACAATTGAACAAAAGTGTTAACCATCGGACTCCTTCTTCCCCCAAACACTTCCACACCTCAATCGGTATGTTATCCAAACCCACTGCCTTGCCTCTTCCCATCTTCCTAAGTGCCATCCTTACCTCGTCATGTGTGATCCTCCTGCAGTAACAATTGTTCTGTTGTCGCCTTTGAATCCTGGGATTGCTGCTATCATGTTGGTATGCCCTACCGTGGTTGAAAAGATTATGGAAGTAGGTTTGCCATCTCAACTTAATGTCTTGTGCCTTGACTAAAACACGCCCATCGTCTCCTTTGATAAACTTTACAACTCCTAAATCTTGTCTTCTTCGCTCCCTAGCTTTGGAAATCTTGAACATATCATGCTCCCCCTCTTTCGTTTCCAGACGTTCATACATTTGTTTATAAGCTGTGTTTTTTGCCTCGGTCACCGCCTTTTTCGCTTCACTTTTAGCCTTCTTGTGTATCTCCCTTACCCTCAGCCACTCCTCCTCATCTGTGCACCTCAAAAGGTCTCTAAAACTCTGTTGCTTATTCTTTATTTTGGTGTGCACGTCTTCATTCCACCACCAGGACTCCTTATGCCCACTAGTCTTTCCTGTTGAGACCCCTAGCGTCTCATACGCCACTGTAGTGATCGTAGTCGCCATAGCCTCCCACATCCGGTTTGCGTCGTCACCTGGTTGCATCGATGTCACCGAGTTAACTTTATCTCTAAACATCATAATTTTTTCTCCCTTCAAGTTTCCCCAACGGATCCTAGGTCGGGTTTTCCTCTCCCCCTCAGTAAGCCTTACTTTTAGGGCTATATCTACAACTAGCAAATGGTGTTGAGCCGCTGCAGTCTCCCTAGGTATAACCTTGCAGTCCATCCACATCCGTCGATCTTCTTGTCTCATCAAAAGATAGTCGATTTACGTGTTACGTCCTCCGCTACTAAAAGTGATCAAATGAGATTCTCTTTTCCTAAAGAACGAGTTTAAAATACCTAGGCTGTTGGCTGCCGCAAAGTCTAGAAGGTCTCTACCAGGGTCATTCCTATCGCCAAAACCAAAACCCCCATGTACCAACTCAAAACCATCACGATCCTTACCAATGTGCCCATTAAAATCTCCTCCGATGAAAATTTTTTCCTCCCTAGGTATGGCCCTTACTACTCCATCTAGACAATCCCAGAACTCTCTTTTCTCATGGTCTCCTAGTCCCACTTGCGGTGCATATGCGCAAACCACTGTCACTACTTGCTCAACTAATACTAACCTTCACACCATAATTCTATCGTTGTGTCGTATCACCTCAATTACATTCTTATGCAATTCTATAGACACCAAAAATCCTACTCCGTTCTTGGCCCCATCCGCCCCGGAATACAACAACTTGTACCCATTGCGCTCTTCTGCTCTCTGTCCTTTCCACCTAGTCTCCTGAAGGCACGCTATCTGCACCCTACGCCTTTTAAGTGCGTCTATCACTTCCAACAATTTACTACTAAGAGTTCCTACGTTCCAAGATGCCACACGTAAACTACAGCCTCTAACTTTACCCTTACCTGCACCTCTCGTCCTTGGTGCCACACGTAAACTACAGCCTCTATTTTTACAAGATGCCACACTTCCAACAATTTACTACTAAGAGTTCCTACGTTCCAAGATGCCACACGTAAACTACAGCCTCTAACTTTACCCTTACCTGCACCTCTCGTCCAAGATGCCACACGTAAACTACAGCCTCTATTTTTACATGCGACTTTACACTAAAAATAAGTAAACATGCGATCTCCATAAAAAAATGAGCACACATGCGCTTTCCATAAAATAAAATGAGCATCCATGCATTAAATAAACAAAACATGCGAATTCCATTAAAAAGAAACACACATGCTATTTCCATGAAATAAAAATGGCATCCATGCGATTTCCCCATAAAAATGAGCGTGCGCTTTTATTTTTTTAGTTTCATACATGCGATTTCACAAAATTAGGGTACATGCGATTTTGTTTTTTTTAAAACATAACGTGCGATTTGCCATCGCGTACGTAGCGTACGTTAAGGCATATTGTACGATATACTTTTTCTATATATATATATATATATATATATAGAGAGAGAGATTGAGGTTCCTGTAAAAAAGACCAAAAGTGTGAAAAGGGTAAGAATGAATCTCAGCCATTAGATCTTTTGATCAAATGATTGAGATCAATAGGGAACAAATTGTAAAAGTTTTTATTAGTTTGGACTGATTTGAAAATTGTATGGGCAATTGTGTCTTTTATATCCATCCGCCTGAAAATCTGAAACTGTAAATCAATTCTCTAAAATTACGAATTCTCTTTCTTCTTCAACAATTCGAATCCTCCTCCTCCTTCTTCCAGAATTCGAATCATCATCATCATCAATCTGTGAATTTGAAATCAGATAATATTCTAAATCAGATAAGGTGGTTTTCGGACGGAACAACGCCCCCTTCTCGTTTTTCCGATAACTACGGCCGCGACTATGTCGTTCCGGCGGTGGTTTGGGTGTCCGAAGGGGCAGGGGTTCCGGCAAGGTGGTTTCCGGTGGTTTGATTCGAGCGATAAAAAGACATCCAGCAAGGTGGTGTCGGGTGGTTGGCCACCTCTACACGACGGCGGCGGCAGAGCGGCAGTGGTGGTGCCGGCATTGGAGAAGAAGATGATACAGAGATGCAATGATTATTGAATGGTGCTATATATGTGTTGAATGATGTTATATACTTTATTGAATGGTGTTATATACTTTATTGAACTAGTGGGGAACCCGCGCGTTACGGCGGGATCGATAATTTATAACAGTAAAGATGTAGCAGATGTTGTAAATATCATTTGTATAGGTAATTATAATATATAATTCAAAGTGCATATACACAATGATGACTCCTTTAACTATATACTTACAATCACTACATATACCATTTAGATTGTAGTAATTGTAAGTATATAGTTAAAGGAGTCATCATTGTGTATACGCACTTTGATTTGTATATTATAATTACCTATACAAGTGATATTTACAACAGCTGCTACATCTTTACTGTTATAAATTATCGATCCCGCCGTAACGCGTGGGTTCCCCACTAGTCCTAAATGAAACACCTTAATAGGAGGAAATATCACACAATTTAGAGGTGGATTAGTAGATATGATGATGATAACAAACATACTTGGTTCTTGGTTGATCAAGACCACCGGCAATAATTCGTTTAAACAATCGGTCGAGAAGAAAAACCCCAAAATTTAGTAGAGGAACCTGGTTTGTCGATGATAATGGCTGGATATCACCATGATTTAAACAAATGATTAACTGATTATTAGTAAATTAGGGTAACACACAAGCAATTAATCAAAAATTTAAGATCTACGAATTCGGGCTGCTATGTATATAGCTAATTGATTGTTAATTACCTTGAATTAATGCCCTTGGCAGACTTAACACATATGGATGGAGTTAAGTCAGTTGGATCAAAATGGCAATGACGAGACCTTTTTGGATCCAGATGTTAAAAATGAAACCTTTGGACTAAACTGGCAAAATGGCCCAAACCACAGGGACTAAAATGGCAATTAACTCTAAATTTTAACTAAGCTTGCCATGCCTTTTCATAAATTTCTTATGTTGGTTCTTTTTATCACCACGCTATCGGTTGTAAATTTGTAAAAATATAACCATTTTAGAATTTTGAAATTCCCAAATTAAACCTAGACAAGTAAAAAAAATGAAAATTTTTGAAAAAAATTTGGGGTGATTAGCGGTTCCAATAGAGTTTTGTGTAAGGCTTGTATTTAGGACTTGCAAGATTCAAGGTTTTAGCATCCCCCCCGCCCCACACTTAAATTACACATTGTCCTCAATGTGTCCCAAAAATAAGTTTTTAGGTTGATTAAATGTGTAAAAGGTGTGAAAAAGCAAAAATTTGTGTCACTGGGCGCCTGGAAACGGCCCCGTGTTTGTTGGACATGACCCCGTGTTCAGGTGCCAGTAACAAAAAACTTACAGAAGGTGGACACGGGGGCGTGTCGGCTGGACACGACCCCGTGTCTGGCAAAAGTGTGTAGGTTTAGACAAATAGCAGGTCTGGGGAAGTGGGCACGGGGGCGTGTCGGCTGGACACGACCCCGTGTAGACAATCTGCAGGGTTGAAAAACAGGTTTCTGGCTCTAGTTTTCCTGTCCCAGCTTTAGTAGCACTAAGGTTTAGTGCTCTAAGCCTCGTATGTACCTGTTTTAGCAATAAACACTACACCAAACCATAGCAAACATCCTAAATTACCAACATTCAACATCCCATCCATCACAAAGTTAAAAAGAAAAAGAAATGCAGAAAATAAAAGAGTTAAAGGAAAGTAAATTGTTCGACACACGGCGTGCAGGCCGGAAATTGTTCAAGATAAAAAGGTTAACCTGGGGGATCACTAACCAACCACTTCTGCCTCCGCTCCTCCCGCCTAGTCCATGTCTTCATCCTCATCATCATCTCCACCGTGCCCCGCAATGTACTCCCGGATATTTCCAATATCATCTTGGATATCGGATATGTTTCTCTCGATCGCTCTAACCCGGTTGTACGTGTTGCTTGCCATGTTATAGGTGTTCCTGGTGCACATGATGTTTTCCTGCAATAAATCATGTAAACTTTGGAAGTTAGGAAAACCGCCTCCTGAGGAGGATTAGCCCGGATCACCGTGGGGCTGATACTGGTACTGATGATGTTGTGGAGCGTGAAGGACAAGTGCCTCTTGCGGGTTCCATGCATGTCCCTGCATCCTTTGGAAGCTAACCGACCCGTCTTCAGCCTCATAAATTAAGTTCATGGAGCGGCAGATGTGTACATCCACTCTTCCCAACCATGGACTCCTTTCGAAGGATCTCGGTATGTTCGTGAAGTGCTTGAAGAGACGGTATACCCATCCCCCAAAGAAGATAGGGGTTGGTGCAGTAGCAAGTCGGTTCAAATGCATGTTTCGGAGCAGGAGGAAAGGAACATCAAGGTGTCTGCGGTTATGGATGCAGTGGAGGACAACCAAATCTCTTAACCCAACAACGCCACCGCTATCATGCCTTTGGCTAAGAGAGTAGCCGAGGAGCCTATGGATGTATCGGTAGAGCGGATCCCTCAACTTAGTGCTCTTAGTGCTGCTCGGATTGTAGTGCCCTTCACCAATCTGAGCCCACACGGCTTGGCAATCGTTTTCATCTATCTCTCGCATCTCTCCGGTATTTTTCTCATTACCCGCGTCTTCTTCCGCATACAACCCAATGATCGACCGAAATTGTTCCATTGAAATCGAGTACCTAGTTCCACCACATCGGAATGCTACTCAATCATTGTCGAATGGGTCGCACCTTGAACTGAACGTGAAGGTGCTATAGAATTCCAAAGTGCACTCGTGGACGGAACGAAGTCGAGTTGTTAAAGCGACTCTTAGTGGGCCGGTGACATGGTTGTTGAAGCGGTCGAGTTGGTTCACCAATGCTAACAACTTGGTGCATGCTTGCCTTGGGTATTCCTCCGGTCTTCTTTAAAGTATTTCGTATCTAGCCCTAGCATCGAGCTCATTTGCGTTAAACCTTGTGAACTTCCTTGCCATCTGAAAGAATACATCAAGAGTTAGCACAAAACATTAGAATTTTCGGACAAAACTGCAAACAGCGAGCTGGACACGACCCCGTGTTCAGCGGACACGGCCCCGTGTCCAGGCGTCTGTTACTCAAAAACATCATTTTTCGACCCGGTTTTGAAAACTTGAAAATTTTTGGTCCAATAGGTGCGGTTTCCCCCGAAAATGAAACCCCAAGTGCCGTTTTTTCCCAAAACAACCCGTTTACCCATTCAATTTTATCTTTTTCGGCTCAAAAACAAGGGTTTGGGTTTTTGTGAGAAATCGGACGAATCTATGAACAATACAAGTGGATTTACTTCCTTTAACACTAATCTAACTAAATTCTAACAGATTAAAGCAAAAATTTGAGGTTCGATCCGGGTGTAGTTCAAGAACCCTAGATTTTTCCCCAAATTTTTGAAGTTTTAACTACATGCAAATGCTAAATCTAACTAATAATAGTGATAGAATCATACCTTGATGTTGTTATAATGATAGGAGACGTCGAAAATTTGCGGAAAATCGCCTGGAACCAGAGCGTTTTCGGGGAAACGGGGTGTGTGGAATGAAGTAACTGTTATGAAAAAGGGGTTTTATCCCGACAGTAGCGCGGACACGGCCCTAAGTCCAGCGGACACGGCCCCGTGCCGAGCAAAGTGTTGAAATTTTTTTTATATAGTGCTCGTGTGAGTGCCCTTGTTTCCCAAAAAGTTTGGTTAGAAGACTTACCGATTTAGATGTCGTCCCAATCGTTCGTAACTTACCAGGTATGATGTTGTTGCCTTTACTCATTGACTGTTTGAAGCGAGATTTCTTCCTCTTCATCCTCAATAAATCCTTGATAGAGTTTCAGCCGTTGGCCATTGACTTTGAATGGAGGTCCATTCCGAGATTTAATTTCAACTGCACCGTGTGGGAAAATATGGGTGATGGAAAAAGGTCCTGACCACCTAGACTTTAATTTACCAGGAAACAGTCGAAGTCGTGAATTAAACAAGAGAACTAGATCTCCCACTCAAAATTCATTAGGTTTAATATGTTTGTCATGCAAGTTTTTCATTATTTCCTTGTAAATTTCTGAGTTTGAGTATGCATAATTCCTAAGCTCGTCTAATTCATTTAATTGACAAAATCGATTTTTACCAGCAAATTCTAAATCTAAGTTCACATTTTTAATTGCCCAGTAGGCTTTGTGTGCAATTTCTACTGGCAAGTAACAACTTTTTCCATAGACAAGCTTATATGGGGTTGTACCTATTGTTGTTTTATAAGCAGTTCGAAAAGCCCATAAAGCATCATCTAATTTATCTGCCCATTCCTTTTTATTTAACCCTACGGTTTTTTCGAGTATTCGTTTTAAACCTCTATTAGTCACTTCGGCTTGTCCGTTTGTTTGAGGGTGATATGTTGTTGTGACCCGGTGATAGACCCCATATCTTGTTAAAAAATCAAGTTGATGGTTGCAAAAATGGGTACCTCTATCACTTATTAATGCTTTAGGTGTGCCAAAACGAGAGAATAATTTCTTCAGAAATCTTACCACGACTCTTCCATCATTTGTTGGAAGTGCCTCGGCCTCGGCCCATTTAGACAAGTAGTCTACTGCCACAAGTATATATTTGTTTCCTTTCGACGGTGGGAAAGGTCCCATAAAGTCGAGTCCCCGCACATCAAAAATTTCACAAACAAGAATGCCATTTTGTGGCATTTCGTTTTTGGAAGAAATATTACCTGTTCTTTGGCAAGCATCACATGTCTTGACTAGAGTTTGGGCGTCTTTGTAAATGGTCGGCCAATAAAATCCTGAATCAAATACCTTTTGTGCGGTACTTGCAGCACCATGATGTCCTCCATATGGACCTTCGTGACAATGGCGGAGAATTCTTCGTGCTTCACTGCCATGTACGCATCGTCGGATGAGTTGGTCGGCACACATTTTGAAAAGATATGGATCTTCCCAAAAATAGTGTTTCACATTGGCAAAGAATTTTTTTCTTTGATGATGTGGCCAACCCTTAGCGACTATACCGCTAGCTAGGTAGTTAGCATAGTCGGCGTACCATGGTTCTTCCTTGTATTCCACCATTTCTAGGGACTCCGTTGGAAATTTTTCGTTGATTTGCTCGTCCCTGGTTGCCTCTAAAGCTGGGTCTTCTAAGCGTGAAAGATGATCTGCTGCGGTGTTTTCTACTCCTCTTTTATCTTTGATTTCAATATCAAATTCTTAGAGGAGTAGAATCCACCGAATCAAACGTGGTTTTGTGTCCTGCTTTTTGAAGAGATATCGAATGGCTGCATGATCTGTATAGACTATAGTTTTAGAAAGAACAAGATAAGAACGAAATTTATCAAAAGCAAATACCACAGCTAGTAATTCTTTTTCAGTTGTTGTGTAATTTTCTTGTGCATCGTTAAGTATTTTACTAGCATAATAAATTGGGTGAAAATGCTTTTCTTTTATTTGTCCCAAGACAGCTCCAACTGCAAAGTCACTAGCATCACACATGATTTCGAAAGGAAATTTCCAGTCAGGTGCTATCATGATAGGTGCATTGACTAGCATTTCCTTTAAGGTTAGAAATGCTTGATTGCAATCCTTGTCAAAGATGAAAGGAGCATCTTTTTCAAGTAATTTTGTTAGAGGCCTTGAGATTTTAGAAATGTCTTTGATAAACCGCCTATAAAATGCGGCATGCCCTAGGAAACTTCTGATAGCTCTAACGGAGGATGGGGGCGGTAGTCGAGAAATGGTATCTATTTTGGCTCGATCCACCTCCATTCCTTCGCTTGAGATTTTGTGACCGAGTATTATTCCCTTCGTTACCATGAAATGGCATTTTTCCCAGTTAAGGGCAAGGTTGGTTTCCTCACATCGGGATAGCATTCGTTCAAGGTTATCGAGGCATTGTTCGTATGAATCCCCAAAGATAGAAAAGTCGTCCATGAAGACTTCCATTGTCTTTTCTATCATGTCGTGGAAGATGGCTACCATGAAACGTTGGAATGTTGCGGAGGCATTACATAGACCAAACGGCATGCGTCGATAAGCAAAAGTTCCATAGGGGCATGTAAAGGTTGTCTTTTCTTGGTCTTCGGGTGCTATCGGGATTTGAAAGTAACCTGAAAAAACCATCCAAGAAACAATAAAATTTATGACCGGATAATCTTTCTAACATTTGATCAATGAAGGGTAAAGGAAAGTGATTTTTTCTTGTCTCTTCATTTAATCGTCTATAATCTATACATACTCTCCATCCTGTGACGGTTCTCATTGGTATTAGTTCATTCTTTTCATTAGTTATTACCGTCATACCTCCTTTCTTTGGAACTACTTGGACGGGACTTACCCAAGGACTATCGGAGATAGGATAAATAAGTCCGGCGTCAAGTAATTTGATGACTTCGTTTTTAACCCCTTCTTGAACATTTGGATTTACTCGACGTTGTGGTTGTATTACTGATTTGTAATCATCATTCATTAAAATTTTGTGCGTGCACATGGAAGGACTTATTCCCTTAATATCTACAAGCTTCCAAGCGATCGCACTTTTATGTTTTTTTCAAAAGACTAATTAATTTTTCTTTTTCTAAACTATCTAATTTAGATGAAATAATTACAGGTAATTTACCATCTTTGTTTAGAAAAGCAAATTCCAAACCCTTTGGAAGTTTTTTGAGCTCAAGAGGTGGGTCTTTAGGAGACTCCTTATTTGGTTGCTCATTTTGATCAAGAACCTTAAAAGTTTGTTCTATGGCGACCTCTTCTTCAACAAAGTGGTCAAACTTTTCACTTGTATCGGGTGGTTCATCTTCATCTTCAATTAGGGGGTCATTATTGCCGAATGGATATCTCATTGACCGCTCAAGATCGACACTCTTTTTAAATGCCCCTAATTGAAGAGGTAGATTGTTGTACTTCCGGTTTTTCAAAGCTTCGTGAGTTTTTACAAATGGTCGTCCCAACACTAGAGGAGCATCATCGAGGATGACAAAGTCGGTGGGGACTACCATTTGATTTGTTTGAACCAAGACATCCTCAACTATACCAATTGATTTTATTACCTTCCGATTGGATAGAAAAATGGGTATTTGAAGTGGAGAAAAATCACTAATACTTAATTTTTCGAAAATGTAGTTAGGCATTATGTTAACACAAAGATCTTTATCAATTGTAACATTACTAATAAATGAATTTTGAAAGAAACATGGAACCGGTGTACTGTTAATTTCAAATGGGTCTTCTTTTATTAGTGAGGTTTGATCAATAGTTAACGTAACACTTACTATTTCGTCAATTTTAGTGTTAGTGTTTAACTCTTTTAAAAACTTAGCATGAGTGGGTACTAAACAATGATTTTCAAAAGAAGGTGACAAGAGATTAATTTCTTCAAAATTAGACTCTTCTTGAATTTTAACGTTGTCGGACTCACCTTTTTCGTTGTCTAACTCATGTGTCGGTTTTTCACTTATTTGTTCTTCCATTTTTACACATTCAGCTATCTCTTCTTTATTTAATTGTTCTCTTGCGCGGGACTCCTCTTCCCTTGCGCGAGATTCTTTTATATAGCGCTCGATAACTTTAAGGTGTTCTAATATCCTATCGGTCACTTCGGTTATAGAGAAAGGATCAGGATTTTCAAAGCTTGAATCCGGTTGTTCGATCCTTTGTTCCTCATACTACCCATATGAAGTAGATGGTTCACACCATTGTTCTTCATTGTAAGCATATGATGGATAAGGGTCGTAATTTTGTTCTTCATAATACTCATATGAGGTGGGTTGTTCACGCCATGGTTCCTTATAATAAGCATACGAAGGTGGTGGCTCATATCTTGGTTCCTCAAAGTATGAGTAAGAAGACTCATACCTTGGTTCATCAAAATATGAGTATGAGGGAGTGTATGAAGTTGATGGCTCGTACCTGGGCTCCTCATAGTAGATGTATGAATTGGATGGTTGATATAAGTTACAATATTGAACCGAGTGCAGGTCACCACAATTAGTGCAATAGTTACTCCTATAATCATCCTCCTCATAGGTGTAGTTGTAACCTCCTGAGTATTGATCCTTAAGAATCACTCAGCAGACCACAACCAAGTCTCGAGATCAGAAAACAAAAATAAAAACAGAAACAGAGGCTGGACATGGCCCCGTGTTCAGTGGACACGACCCCGTGTACAAAATCTGTATATGGGCGTTTTAATAAAAGTTACGGATTTCGTTGAGCACGGGGCGTGTTCAGTGAGCACAGCCCGTGTTCAAGCTACTGTTACTGGGTGTTTTATGAAAAATGTGCAGCACGGCCCCGTGTTCAGTGAGCACGGCCCGTGTTCAGGTTACTGTAAATGCAAAACTAAACTAAAATGCAGAAAAATGTGCACGCTTTTTAAAAAGGTTTTGAAAAACTGATTAGGCCGTCGATTTTAAGCTTTCTTAAAATCCTTGTGTCCCCTGCAGCGGCGCCAAAAACTTGATACGTGTGAAGTGTGTATATAAGTTTAAGTATATTTTAAGCCCTTTTACACTTTCTTTAGCCAAGTTTTAAATCTATAAAACACGATATTTACTAACACTAAACACACATATGGGCAAGTGCACCCATCGTGAGCGTAGTATAGTGTTGGTAAGATACCGAGGTCGTCCAAGGACACAAGAGCTTTTAGTACCGGTTTATCCTCAACGTCTAATCAAATCAAAAGTTTAGAAAAAAAAAGTTTAAACTAAGAAAATAAAAACTAACTAAAATGCTGAAAAATAAAAATAAAAATAAAACAGATGGACAAGATGAATCACTTGGCTCCAACTCGTGTTTAGTGTAACCTTTGATTATTTCCGCACTTTTGCACTATTTAAGAGATTATCTTAGTTATTGTAGTAGGCCCCTCTTTTGGAGGTGACGTTACCCTCAACCCAGTAGTTTGAGTCTGGAAGGATACAATCCTAAAGGGTCGGATTATTGAAAGATAGTTAATTAAGTTATTAATGCATAATGTGGTAGGCCCCTCTTTTGAAGGAGACGTTACCCTCGGCTAAGTAGTCTGAGTCAGCAGGGATACAATCCTAAGTAGCCGGGTTAAAATATTAATAGTAGTTTAACTTATGAGGGGATCAAAGAGTTTGGACCCCCACCATCCAATATCGTTAAGTATTGAAGGAGGTCCTACTAAATTTGACCCAGGTCCTTTGCAGGATCTATACACTGAACAATGGCAAGACTCTTACCAAACCATTCCCTTAACCCCCGACCAGGTAGCCAACATACCTCCATATAGACCGTGGAGATATGAATGGTGAAAATCTTTTATTTTATATAGACAATAAAATAATGCCAAGACACCACGGACAAACGATAAGGAATAATCACCTTCAACATAAGA
>JARYGA010051757.1:0-23863 GCA_030545235.1 Helianthus tuberosus | reverse complement strand
AAGTCAGAAATAGAGCCTTGAGGTTCATCAAGCTAGAAGATGATAAGAGAATCCAAGATAGGCTCAGTGGTTCTATGCAACATGAGCACTATGACAAGAAACAAGGATCCTTCTGTAAGAATAATAGATACAAGCCATATTCGAAAACAGATAACCAAAATGTCCACGCGATGGAACAAGACGAGGACGAAGAAGAATATCCTAAGATATCTGAATATTCTTCCTCCGTTGATACTAGTGAACTAATTCTTTCTTTGTAGAATTTAGGTGAGAAGGCAAGATGGCCAAGGAATAACGATAAGTCCAACTTCCTTCAAGGATAAATCCAAATGGTGTGCATACCATGAGATTTTCGGGCATTTAATAGATGAATGCATTTCATTAAAGAGAGAGATAGGCTACCTTCTCAGCAAAGGTCATTTGAAAGAATGGTTGGGTAGAAAGAAATTAAGGACCTAGGATCCTGAGAATGTACAAGAAAGGGCTGCTCCACCTCCAGTAGATGCTCAAGTGATTAACTTCATTTCTGGAGGATCGGATATCTGTGGCACTTCTTTCTTGGCAGCTAAGAGACATGCTAAGGAGACCAAATTGGAGAATGGTGACAAAACCTATCAGAACTTCCACGTTGACTGATCAAAAAATAATATCCTTTGATGAGGTTGATAGAGTCAAGATCCAGGATCCTCATAATGATGGTTTGGTTATAACACTATTTATTGCTTACCATTTTGTTCGCAGGATTCTCATAGATGGAGAAAGCTCTGTGAACATCATTCAACTTGATGTACTTAAGAAAATGAACATCCTAGAATCCAAAATTATTCCAAGATCCTTAGTACTTGTTGGATTCAATGGTGAAACCAAGAATATGCTAGGGGACATCAAACTTCCAATATATATATATATATATAGAGGGAGCTAATTCTATCCAAAAGATAGTTTATCCTATTGTAACGTGATTCTTGGCAGGCCCTGGATACATGAAATGAAGGTTGTTCCTTCAACATATCATCAGTGTGTGAAGCTACCAACTCCTTGGGGAGTGGTAAAGATAGATAGTGACCAGTAGGAAGCCAAAAATTGCTACACATGGTCGATGAAGCCAGCTTCAAAAACAAGAGCAGCATAGCAATTACAGAAACCTCCAACAGACGTAATGGAGGCAAGGGAACATGATATCAAAGAGATAATTTTGGAATCTGAGGATCCAAACATTAAGGTGTGCATAAGATCAGGGATCCTTGATACCATAGAGCAAGATCTCATATCCTTCCTCAGAAGAAGAAAATCAACCTTTGCATGGAAGCATGAAGACATGACATGAATTTCCAAAGACATCATTACACATAAATTAGGTATAGACAAATCTTTCAGGCCTATCCACCAGAAATGGAGGAAATTTACACCTGAGAGAAATGCTATTATACAAGAAGAGGTAAATAAACTCCTAAAATCAGGTATGATTAGGGGAGTAAAATATCCAAGATGGTTCCAATGTAGTGGTAGTGCAAAAGAAAAATGAAAGTGGAGGTTATGTATCTATTTTACTGCCTTAAACACGGCATGTCCCAAGGATGCTTTCCCACTCCCACACATTGACTCCATGGTGGATGCAACCGCTAGTCATGAATTACTCACTTTTATAAATGCTTCATCTAGATTTCAACAAATACAGATGGAAGCAACTGATCAAGAGGACACTGCATTCATGACCCCTATTGGTATCTATTGTTATATTGCTATGCAATTTGAACTAAGAAATGCAGGTGCAACATATCAAAGAAAGGTTAACATGATGTTCAAAGACCAGCTTGGAGATACCATGGAGGTCTACATAAATGACATGGTAGTCAAGTCAAAGAAGGTAGAGGATCACCTCAAGGATCTTGAAATTGCATTCAACATACTTGATCGGTACAATATGAAGTTGAATCCTTCAAAATGCCACTTTGGTGTCAAAGCTGGAAAGTTCCTCGGCTACATGGTGACCAAGAGAGGATTAGAAGCCAGTCCCGAACAGATAAAGGCCACTGGGAACATAAAATCTTCAACGAGTGCAAAGGATGTCCAAAGGATAACTGGAAGGATCCCAACTTTAAACATGTTCATCTCAAAGTATTCAGAAAAGTGCAAGGATTTCTTTGACATCTTGAGAAAGAATACGAATTTTGAATGGACCAAGAATCATGAAGCTGCACTTAAAGCTCTAAAGGATTATCTATCCTTAGTACCACCCTTGATGAAACAAGTGGGAGGTGAACTCTTATCCTTATACCTAGTTATCTCAGGTAATGTTGTAAGTGCAGTATTAGTTAAGGATCATGAAGGCCAACAACACCTTTTTTACTATGTAAGTAAGAGTCTTCTTGATGCTGAAGCCGGGTATTATCATTTAGAAAAATTAATTCTCGTATTAATTATGGCTTCAACTAAATTAAGACAATATTTTGAAACTAATACTATTATTGTTAAAACTAAGTTTCCAATTAAGAATGTTCTTAGGAAACCATAAATGTCAGGTAGGATGGCAAAGTGGGTAGTAAAACTCAGTGCTTATGATATAAGATATGAGCCCAAGACCACCACCAAATCACAAGCACTTGCTGACTTTGTGGCAGATTTTAGTAGTGACTTACAGAAAGACGCTGACCTGGAGGTTCAACAACTTGGAGAAACTAAGGATCCTTGGATACTCTTCACTGATGGAGCCTCAAATGTTTAAGTAACTGGATTAGGCATACTACTAAAATCCCATAGGGGGACATAATACCCCTTGAGAGGCCATAGTGTTATGGAATTGATAAAAATAGGCTGAAATGGATAGAAGATTTTAGAATTGAAGCACCACTTGCCCCACAGTGGGCGCCAAATTGTTTTGGTCAAAAATCTGTTTAAGGATAATGTAACCAAAGTTGTTTGTGAGGTAGAGCTCTTGATTAAATAAAACAAATAATAAGCGTAAAATATAGCAAATGCACAATGATTTATACGAGGAAAAGCCCTTGATCACTAGTAAAGAAAAAGGCAAAAGTGGATAGATGAGGAAGATCCAAATAGAGAAGCTGAAATCATGAAAGAGGCCATCAAAAGAATGACTGAAGAGGATCCTGCTAAAAACCTCGGTTGGTGAAAACTATCAACCACCAACTATATTAGACAATGAAAATGAGTACAACTTCAGATGTTGATCGATTGTGGTACAATGATTGTATCATCGCTAGGAGTGTTTGAGTGTAAGCTTTCTGCTTGTTGTGTGTGTATGCGAATGTAAGATGATAACTTATAACACTCAGTCAACCCATTTTGAATAAAAATAGTAACTAAGTCCGAAAAATTTGCTTGGCCCACGTCCTCTACCCAAGACCGTTATGGAATAAGCACGTGCAACCTTGTAACTAATTCTTAGCGAGATTCTAGCTTAGACTCAGTCCACCACATTACTCCCCTGCATATAAACATAAGAAAATATTGAGAGAAATTATTAGTAACCATAGTAAATATTAAGGATCCTTGATCCTCTGAGGTCCCGTGTCACACATTAAGGATAATTTATCCAGAATAGGCCTCATGATATGGGATCTATAATAGAAAAAATCTAAGCCCTAACAATACATATATATATATATATATATATTAGGCATGTATCTCAGTCTCATATATGTTGTATAATCACCTTAATAATAACATTGTAAACATAGTATATATTGTGATGAATAGAATGAGAGAGGCATCGATCTTATTCACTATACTATTGTCTTCGTGGTATCAAGACTAGGACAACCCTAGCCGCCAACCCCCATCTCTCTCATTCATCACTCTCATCTCCCTCACCCCATGTTTACTTTTCTTCCCACTTTCACATCATGGAACATAAACTTCATCCAGCTACAACAATGACAATCATAAAGAGCCTTATTCCCATCACATTAGAGATGGAAACAAGGAAATATTCATCCTAGAGTGAGTTGTTTAAAATCCAATGTCGTGCCTTTCTCGTGATCGATCATCTATCCCCTAGAGTTACTACTATCGCATCATCCTCAAAAGATGCCAACAAAGAAAAAGACTCCACACCTAAACCCATCAAGAAGGATTCGTGGGAGCGCCTAGATGCCATTGTTCTGCAATGGATCTGTGGCACGATCTCGAATGACTTCCTTCATACTATACTCAAACCGAACACGACCACCTACGAGGTGTGGACCACGCTCGAAAACATATTCTAGGATAATAAAAGTTCGCATGCGATCCATCTACGCCATAAATTCTCCCACACCCGTCTTGACACCTTCCCAAACGTCTCCGCTTACTGCCATGATTTAAAGGTTTTTGCTTACCAACCAACTAATGTTGGTGTGCTAGTGGATAATGATAGTCTTGTGCATCAATTAATCTCTAGGCTAAACGAGCCATACGAAGGGATCACCATGATCCTTCGACAATAAGAACCGTTACCAACATTTTATACAACCTTTTTGAAGCTCATTTTGGTAGAAAACCTCAAAGCTGACCAGGCGCTTCACACAGCCAAGACTGTCAAAACAACACTTCAGATATCCACCAACATGACACCACCTCAGCATGATTTCGAATCTGACCGTAACCGGGGATGATGGCGCTCAAGGGGTCGGGGGAACGGATGCATGAAATGGGGTCGCGGCAGCATATCTTCAAACAATAATCAGAACTGGTCCCCTTAGCCCAACTCACCATACACCAACTGGGCTCCTCATTCTAATCAACATGGGAGCAGCCCAACTAATCAAAATTGGCAGTCATGGGCCACACCACCCTGCCTTTGTCCTACAACTACCAATAGGCCAAATACTGACACCCACAACACTAGTAGAAATGGGCTGCTTGGGTCGAGGCACAATCAAGCGCATACGACAGCTTACATGCCAACTGACATTGAACAGGCCTTATACAACATACCCCCCCCCCCCCCCGCAAGATCCAACTCTCTACATGGACACCGGTACTACTTGCAACATATCAATGGACAAGGTATTCTCAAACCTCTTTTTAATAATAGCATGTCTAAAATTATTATTGTTTGTAATGGTTCAACTATCCCAGTATTTGGACATAACAACCACACCTTACAACCACCCGTACCCCACTCATCCTCAAAAATATCCTTAATGCACATAAGAAACACCAAGCTAACATAAGGGTTTAACTTGTGGGATTTGTCTCGTTCACAAAGGATTAATCTTCTTTACTTCCCGGCTTAACAATTGGTCGATCCTACAAAACAACACAACATCATGAAGCTCATTACAAGGAGGAGAAGTGGGGGGGGGGGGGGTTCTTCTTGTAACCACCCTCCGACATTAGAATAAGAACTTGTTTTGAATATAACAAGCGTGTGTATTAAGTGAGTGAGTAAGAGAATGGTCCTTGAACCTAGAGGTGAAGTCCTCTATTTATAGCCATAGAGAGTAACAAAGGAGTTGGGCTGATGGGTCTTGGGTTCAACCTCGACATCAAGGAATGTCCCATTTGTCTCCCTAGGCACAACCATTAGTGTTTGTAGAAGAATGGGAAGATGGCGCACCATGATTGGATCCATGTGGCCTGGTAGTTGTTGTTATTGTCTGGTCTGTCATCAGCTATTAATGGAGATGATGGAGCAGTGAATGGCGCATGGTGATTCGTGACATGTGAGGCTCCACAGGACATAGCCTAGCGTGCGCCTATTTGCTTCATGCTCTATCACTTGTACTGGTTGTACTATGCTTTACTGGCATGCACAGGCTTGCGCCGCTGAGGCTTGCACGGATCTCTTGAAAGTGACTTAATATTAAGTTCATTTGTTTTGGGTTTGACCTTTTACGCACGACATAAGCTGGTTGTTGCGTATGTCGGTGCATGATTTAGGACAATACCCCTTCAAGTCCCTCAGTATAGTGCTTCTTCCATGCACAAATGGCAAGTGGGTCGACCTCGGGACTAGAAAAAGTTGTGTCGATGAGCTATGTACTCAATGTTTGAGTTTGTGCCTCATACCGGTTAGAAGCGCGTATTCATTACACTTATTTATTATGTGGTATGGCGCACCTATCTTTGAGGTCTCTTTGAAGAAAGATTTTAGGCGTCGCACACTTAACACATTTTAATTTTGAAAAAAAAATGAATCTTCTGAAGATATGGACTAGTGAGAAATGTACGACTGATCTAACGGCTAACACTATGACAAGCATGTCGTTGCAGTACCAGTCGTGGTGTTTCGTCTTGTGTCAGGCAAGTAGGGTTCACGCACGCGTGACAACCGTCGTTCCTACTTTCCTGCATGACGTGTCACTGTGTGATTGGGCATGCGCTACCATTTGAGGGCACGGTTACCCATCGCGTTAAATGTGATAGGTATAAATAGACAACGAAGATGGATGAAAACCTACTTTTCTCATAATCTTATTCCTCTTTCTCTCTAACCTTCAAAAACTTCTTCAAGTTCTTGAAGATCTTCATCCAGATTTCTACAGATATGTTGAGTTTTCTTGTTTCTTTGACAGTTCATCAAGCATCCTTTGAAGAATGCCTACTGCTGCACATCCAGACGACGTTGTAGATGTCGAAGAGTTGACCGAAGCCATGACTCTGATCAAGTTGGATGAGCCTGCCTTCGAGCAAATCATCTATGGTCTCCATTTTCTAGGAGTCTACGGAGTAACCTATCCATCTCCTAGGCAAACGGCAGCAGATGCATCGGCTGGCTACATCTCTCTATATGCCGACTTTTACCAGGATGGGAATTTTTTATTACCGGCGACTAATTTCTTTGGGGAGTTACTAAGTTTCTACCAATTCCATATATTATAGTTGAGCCCGTTAGGCTTGTCACATCCCGGCCGCGTTAAAACAACGAAACCGTGGCGGAAACGTCAGGGAGTGTCGTGGCAGAATCATTATTTCACAACCATGGATTCAAAAAGTTTCGTTTTATTAAATATTAAACATTTACATAGTCTTGAAATTCAAATAAACAAGTTAAACATAGTCTATCATTGTTATTAAGCCACTAAGGCCTCGTCCAGTCCTAAGTGAGCATGTATCCTAGCAATCAATATCATTCAACAACACCTGAAACATATGTAAAAACAAAGTCAGCAAAGAAATGCTGGCGAGCACACAGGTTTTATAAGAGTGTCGGATTCATGGCTAGTTTACATGTTGCAATACCTAATTAAAAACCTTGTTTTGAAAAGTATATAATATTGCAACATAATTAACCAACTCAAATCAAGTTGGTTATAATTTGTAAAATTCGTAGCCATGCTTCTCAACCCCAAAACATTTGTTTAATTAAATAAAATTGTAAAACATCTCGTAAAAAATCGTTAATAAAACTCATATGGTTTATATTATTCTGAAAACATAATTGTGTGCCATCGTTTCAAAATCGTTTACCCAAGTGAACTAAATAACGCCACGGTATGTAATATGATGAAAACACTTATATATAAGAAGTACCGGCGGCGTATCTACCATGTTTTCATCACATTACACCCGTCCCGTTATCTAAACATTAACCAAAAACCAATCGTTTACACAAATCGTTTAACTTGTTAAAATCGCTTCAGTCGTTTAAATCATTCTCGTTTTAATTGTGAAAACTACGTTTGGTCGCCTCGCTAATAACATCCAAACCTTCATAACTCGACTATCTCGAAACTCGCATTAATAAACCACCAAAGGGTAAATTAACAATCACAGATTTAGTCGTTACCCACCTAACCCACACATAACCATGGGTGCAGTCTGATAACGGGATTTGTCAGAACCTATGGTACCTTAACCTAATACTGGTCGGTTCGACCAAAATTAATGAATGTTATTTGTTATGTAACTACGTCCAACAAGTTTATTCACATTATCGAAATCGTTATTAATTTAATATAAACCATTTTTTTTCATTTTCGAAACCATTGTTAAAACATCCAAATCATTTAACACATATGAATCACCCCAAAACAATCGAAAACAGTAAAATAGGGGAACTATGTACTCACTTGAGAATGCTTAGAAGTCTTGAACAACAACCAAACAATGCTAAAGGGAGCACGGAATCAATAGGCAACCTAATATAGATAACTATATAAATAAACCGGACCTAAGTCGGAAGATCGGACAGGATGAGGTTTCGTAAACCAAATGAGTATTGCACTCATATGATATGTTTTAACAAAGCCTACATTCTAAATTGAAACCTAACCTAAGTGCTTAGGACCCATCATGACTCGTTTAGGTAGCTTACGCTACTTTAACGCGTCGTTCGCGTGAAACGCGCGTTCGAGACATCTAACTAGTCCTATGACAAGTATTATATGCCTATACATGTTTAAATATGTTGCATAATCAGTTAAGTGACAAAAGTTTATGTTACATATGCTTAAAATCCAATTATGCATAAAAAGGGTATTTTGGTCATTTACCTAAGTGACAAAAGGTTATACCTTAGAGCAAAATGAGAACAAATGTGTGAATGAAGGTGAAGAAGATGGTGGGTATTTATAGAAAGAGAAGAACCATTAGGATCGTTCCCGATAATTGAGCTTCGATCTGGACCTTACACATAAGGCACATGGTTTTGGAATACTAGGGGTGCCCAAAACCATCACACGGTATTGAAAATGTTACAAAAAGGACCCTGAACTTCAAGTCGGTTGCTGAAAATTGCTGAAAGTTGCTGAAAATGAACTTTTCTGCCCAGATGAGGCCGTGGCATCGTGCCATGGAAAAATCATATAGTGGTGGTGTGACGCCACCATATGCCAGATCCATAAACTTTCAAAAATTGTCAATTTTGGTCCCTGCAACTCATTTAGGCCATTTTGACGCGTTTAAACCCCATTAACCCATTTTCAAGGCTCAAAAATGAAGTTTAAGCATACGGAACATGAGATATGCTCAAAAACATCTCGGATGTCGGTTCATTTTGTCGTACGGTTGCGTTGTTCGGGTAATTACTACGAAACTCAAACGGACGTGAAAAACGATCCAAATTGCGCGACGAATGGAAATTGAGCATTCCAATCACTAAAATAAAATATTTTAATGATTACATAAATTTTTTGATGTCCGATTATATTCAGAACGTAAGATATGCGCGAAAATGTAAACTTATGCACTTTTTGACGCTTTTAGTCCCTGTTGATCAAATAAGTTTATTTTTGCGCACCAATCACCTCAAAGCCTATTTCTAAGCTATGTAAAGGATATTTAGGGCATGTTTAACTTATGATCATATTCCGGAATGTTCGTTACAGTACGAACGGCATACTTTCGCAGTTTGTCAAAATCAGTCCCTGTAAGCGAATAAACTTGATTTCGACACACCAAACCTTTCAAAACTTATTTCTAAGTTATGTAAAGGTTATTTAAGGTATTTTAAGCCTATGTCACTATTCCGGAGTGTTTGTCGCATTAAACTGATTACGTTTACGCATCAGTTCGCGTATAACTTTCTAGAAAGTGATTTAGAGATCGAAATTGAACAAGAATTGATACACGTATTTATAAGAATCCCAAGTGTGAAATACAATATTTCATTAATTTGGTATTTGTTTGATGGTCGTGGAGGCACAGATGTCACACTCTCCCCTACTTCAGGAAATTTCGTCCCGAAATTTATTTAGAGGAAACTTGTGAGAGCTCAAAACATGAAGTCGTAAAGATAAAACAACACTTGTTAGGGTTCTGAACTTCTAGTAACTTTAAATAACATCATGCTTTCAATGTAAGAGGGACACTTATATACAAGTATATGAAGCGCCATTGGTGCATCCACCGTACCTCCATTACATTGTTCACGTTTTGTTATTGTTGCCACTATAGGTTCTTACACATGATAAATCTTACTGGGGTTCCTGTGCACTGAATTTCATAATTATGTACGCGTCCATAATTACGTAATTCCTTGCATAGTCCGCACAGTGCATTTTTAAAATGTGTTGGGAAAACCAAATGAACAAACCTATGATCAGTGTGACTAGACCATCTTAGGGTCCTTTTTAATTAAATCAATAATTGATCTCTTTAAATAGACCACCAAGGAGTCTTTTCAGTTATATCATCATGGGTCTTTCTTGACCAGATTCTGAATCAATCTTTTTAACTAGACCACTCAAAGGGTCTCTTTCGAATCATGGAATGGTACTTTATAATCCAAAGTTCTTAACTATCATGTAGAAGTCTATTAAGGATTTAAGGTAGCACCTTTTGATTATCCTACTATGAATCCCTCATATAAAGATATGGAAGATTCTATGAGGATTTGGATAACGAAAATTCGGAACACACAAAAACAAAAAGAAAACACATAATCAGATAATCAAATAATCGTTTAACTTGACCTTTAATTTGTTATCTTTGGACTCGGGTATTTAAAGCACACCAGGAATCCAATCCGTGGATTTCATTTGGCACTTTAAACATTTTCAAGAATCTAACTATGAAGATAGGAAGTTCTTAATAGGAATTCGGCTTGTCCTTATTGAATTGTAATGTACGTATTAAGGCGTACAAGGAATCCAATCAAGGGCTCCAATTTGAGCGATAACTTCCACAAGGATCTAATTGTGAAGATAAGAAGATCCTATATGGATTTTGGAATTTGAAAAGCGGGAGACGCTTCGAAACCTTGCACTAGACGTGCTTAAGTCGATACACGAGGTAGAATGCTAATGAAGTGGAGGTGCTATATATGCCAAGGCGACATATGAAGCACAATTTGAAGGTTGGGTAATACGAGCAGAATGCTGTTTTGAAAACTATGCATGGGGTTCTTTTAGAAATATGTTTAACGTTTTTGAAATCTTACATAATACTTTTGAAATCGTAAGATAGATATATTAGGTAAATATGTTTATAAAAATCATGTGGGATGAATTTTTGAAATTATGTATAAGGTTTTTGAAAACATGAATAATGCTTTTCGAAATCATGCACTTGATATACTAAGTAAATATACTGGGTTAAAATCGTTTTCAAGCTATATGAAATATTTTGAAATCGTGAAGGTTGTTTTGAAACCTTATACTATGTATGTTGTTATGAAAACCAGAATGCAATGATATGGGTACGAGATTGAAGAAAATATCCCTGGTTATCTAACCAAGGATTTAAAAGTGATTACTCAAAATGTCACTTATTTTCTGTACTTCGTTTCTTAGAATGAAACGAGCACGAGGAAATCATGAGAGATCATATGAATGGGAGAACTACAAATATGGTTCTTTGGTGTAGGTATCGTAGGGGTATGCCATACACACAGGCAACTACATTTGTACATTAGAATTGTGAACAACGATTTATTTATAAACAAAACCGATTGTTTTCAGAGTTCAAGAAAAACAAAATAACAAAAGCATAAGATTCAAATTATTCAAAGCAGCAGCATCTTCTAATCAGCCAAAGGCTTATCCGTGGGTCAGATTTGCATTGACAAACTTTGGGCCTTTGTTCCTGAAATGACCCATCTCGCCACAGTTGTAGCAAGTACCAGGCAGAAAACGAGCTCATGCTGGATCTGCTTGAGCATCAGTAGGATCTGCAATAGTTTTATTTTGGATCGCAAAATGGCATGTTTTAACCAAATGTCCCCATCGTCCACAATGGGTACATTTGAAACATGGTGTTTGAACTGGATGATGACCATTGCATTGATTGCACAAGGGAGCAGTTCCCAAGTACGGCTTCTTGGCTAGTGGTGCTGCTACCTGGCTAGGTTCTGCTTGATTTGGTGCCACGGCTGCGGGATCCTTTGAAGCTTTACGTTTCTTCGATTTTGGTGAAGGCTTGGATTCTGCTTCCTGTGGTGGTTCTTGGGTAGCTTCATTCTGGAGACGAAACATGGCAATGGCTAATTCAACAGTCTTCAGGATTACTTCGCCTATTCGCTTGGCAAAATTGGTAGCCTGCTCGTACATCTGAGCGTCGCTGCGATGAAGAGACATTCTGGAGGAAATGAAAGACATAGAAGGAAACAAGTGAAATGTTATCGGATAATGACAACGCATAAAAATTGCGATCATTTGTTTGTTACCTAGGGCAAACAAATGAGACGGTGACTAATCAAAGTAAGCTGGTCATATTAATCTATCGCGAAGACATGCTTTAGCCTATAAGTGGACACTCACCCCAAGAGTTCCTAGGTAAGAGTGACTGGTCCGATTATGTGGATCTGTACGAACACTCTAGCCTTAGACAGAAAACTCAGAGTACAGGCATCCACTCTTCCAGATTGCACGTGTTCACATTATAAGACCCAAAATTTGATGGGATTTTGAAAACTTTGAAGGTTCAAAACCTTATAATAAATCATCCTAGAACAGATGATTGGTTTTCAAAGGAGATTTGAAATTTATGTTCTTGTTGTGGTTGTCGCCAAAGGATAAGTGACGGTATCGTTTTAAGATCTAAACACAAGGATCTTGTGTTAGGGTCCTAGGAAGGTTATAGACTAGGTCTAAGCATTACTAATAATCTAATTCCCTATAACCATGAACTGTGATACCAACTCTTTTGTCACACCCCGATCGCGTTAAAACAACGAAACCGCAGCGGAAACGTTGGGGAGTGTCGTGGCAGAATCATTGTTTCACAACCATGGATTCAAAAAGTTTCGTTTTATTAAATATTAAACATTTACATTGTCTTAAAATTCAAACAAACAAGTTAAACATAGTCTATCATTGTTATTAAGTCACTAAGGCCTCGTCCAGTCCTAAGTGAGCATGCATCCTAGCAATCAACATCATTCAACAACACCTGAAACATATGTAAAAACAAAGTCAGCAAAGAAATGCTGGCGAGCAAACAGGTTTTATAAGAGTGTCGGATTCATGGCTAGTTTAAATGTTGCAATACCTAATTAAAAACCTTTTTTTTGAAAAGTATATAATATTGCAACATAATTAACCAACTCAATTCAAGTTGGTTATAATTTGTAAAATTCGTAGCCATGCATCCCAACCCCAAAACATTTGTTTAATTAAATCAAATTGTAAAACATCTCGTAAAAACTTGTTAATAAAACTCGTATGGTTAATATTATTCGGAAAACATCAATGTGTGACCTCGTTTCAAAATCGTTTACCCAAGTGAACTAAATAACACCACGGTATGTAATATGATGAAAACACTTATATATAAGAAGTACCAGCGGCGTATCTACCATGTTTTCATCACATTACACCCGTCCCGTTATCTAAGCACTAACCAAAAACTAATCATTTACCCAAATCGTTTAACTCGTTAAAATCGCTTCAATCGTTTAAATCATTCTCGTTTTAATTGTGAAAACTACTTTTGGTCGCCTCGCTAATAACATCCAAACCTTCGTAACTCGACTATCTCAAAACTCGCATTAATAAACCACCAAAGGGTAAATTAGCAATCACAGATTCAGTCGTTACCCACCTAACCCACACATAACCATGGGTGCAGTCTGATAACGGGATTTGTCAGATCCTATGGTACCATAACCTAATACTGGTCGGTTCGGCCAAAATTAATGAATGTTATTTGTTATGTAACTACGCCCAACAAGTTTGTTCACATTATCAAAATCGTTATTAATTTAATATAAACCATTTTTATCATTTTCGAAACCATCGTTAAAACATCGAAATCATTTAACACATATGAATCACCCCAAAACAATCGAAAACAGTAAAATAGGGGAACTATATACTCACTTGAGAATGCTTAGAAGTCCTAAACAGCAACTAAGCAAAGCTAGAGGGAGCACGGAATCAGTCGGCAACCTAATATAGATAACTATATAAATAACTCGGACCTAAGTCGGATGATCGGATAGGATGAGGTTTCGTAAACCAAATGAGTATTGGACTCATATGATATGGTTTAACAAAGCCTACATTCTAAATCGAAACCTAACCTAAGTGCTTACGACCCATCACGACTCATTTAGGTAGCTTACGCTACTTTAACGCGTCGTTCGCGTGAAACGCGAGCTCGAGACGTCTAACTAGTCCTATGACAAGTACTATATTCCTATAAATGTTTAAATATGTTGCATTATCAGTTAAGTGACAAAAGTTTATGTTATATATGCTTAAAATCCAATTATGCATAAAAAGGGTATTTTGGTCATTTACCTAAGGCATATAAACTGCCTATCATACAACTAATTAAACCTAAGTGACCATAAGGTATAACCTCGTAAGGTTATTCCCTATACAACTATGGTCACTAAACATGCTTGATCGGATCCTAAAGATCGACCAAACGGGTCGAGTTCGAAAGTCTAAGCGGTGGTTTAGACCGCTTGACTTACGACTCTACACAAGCACAAAACTAAAAGTGACGAGCTAAACATTTTAAAACATGTTTACTTAAGTTAGAAAAAAAGTTTTGATATCAAAACAAAGGGTTTTGATACCCAAGAATAGTTTGGTTGCAAAATACGCATGAACGCGCATTTTGACCGAAACTATGACTCGTCACTACACCTAATCAACGTGGTAATTAGTAGGTATATTCACTAGGGACTATAACCATCGTGATTACGCTCACGTTACAGAGTTCAAACGAACTATGTGTTGACCAAAGACTAGTCAAAGCAGAAAGTCAAACACTGTTTGACTCTCGTGCTTAAAAATGCTTAAAAGACGAAAGAATACTTACAAAAGGTCCAAGCCTTGAAGATTTGAACTCAAATTACTCAGGTATGAAGCTTGAGAGCTTCAACTTAGAGCAAAATGAGAACAAATGTGTTAATGAAGGTGAAGAAGATTGTGGGTATTTATAGAAAGTGAAGAACCGTTAGGATCGTTCCTCGATAATTGAGCTTCGATCTGGACCTTACACATAAGGCACATGGTTTTGGAATACTAGGGGTGCCCAAAACCATCACACGGTATTGAAAATGTTACAAAAAGGACCCTAAACTTCAAGCCGGTTGCTGAAAATTGCTGAAAATGAACTTTTCTGCCCAGATGAGGCCGTGGCGTCACGCCACGGCAAAACCATATATGCTCAAAAACCATATGCCAGATCCAGAAACTTTCGAAAATTGTCAGTTTTGCTCCCTTCAACTCATCTAGGCCATTTTTGGTGCGTTTAAACCCCGTTAACCCATTTTCAAGGCTCAAAAATGAAGCTTAAGCATAGGGAACATGAAATATGCTATAAAAAAATCTCAGATATCGGTTCGTTTGGTCGTACGGTTGCGTTGTTCGGGTAAATACGACGAAACTCGAACGGACGCGAAAAACGATCCAAATTGCGCGACAAATGGAAATTGAGTATTCCAATCACTAAAATAAAATATTTTAATGATTACATAAATTTTTGGATGTTCGGGTATATTCAGAACGTAAGACATGCGCGAAAATGCAAACTTATGCACTTTTTGACGCTTTTAGTCCCTGTTGATCGAATAAGTTTATTTTTGCGCACCAATCACCTCAAAGCCTATTTCTAAGCTATGTAAAGGATATTTAGGGCATGTTTAACTTATGATCATATTCCGGAATGGTCGTTACAGTACGAATCGGCATACTTTCGCAGTTTGTCGAAATCAGTCCCTGTAAGCGAATAAACTTGATTTTGGCACACCAAACCTTTCAAAACTTATTTCTAAGTTATGTAAAGGTTATTTAAGGTATGTTAAGCCTATGTAACTATTACTTAGTGTTTGTCGCATTAAATCCCAAGTGTGAAATACAATATTTCATTGATTTGGTATTTGTTTGATGGTCGTGGAGGCACAGATGTCACAAGGTTTGGTCGGGATATAAAATTTTGAGTTTTGCTGCCTGTCTTAGGACATAGAACTTTCGGTGGATCGGTTTAGGGCGTTTTACTAGTTGCAGTGCAACTTAGGCTTCTACTCTTTCTCCTTGCACGATGACGCAAAGAAAATTTTGTTGGCACCTCCAAAGAGCTACCAAGATTAGAAAAGTAAATTCTTTTTCATTCGAGATGGGGTCATCCCCATAGCCATGATTTTCCACTACGTCAAAAAAGGCTTGCGGCCACACAAAAAAAAGTGTGACCATATGCGTTTTGCCACACTTTTTTTTCCAAGTCAAGTGTGACCAAAGGTTGAGTCATCGTAGGTATTATACGACCACATTCAAATTTAGTGGTCGTAGCAACTTAAAAGTGTGGCTAAAGGGTACCACTATTTCTTGTTGGAACCAAAATTTTGTACAATAAGTGTGGCTAAAGGGTAGCAACGGTCGCATGACTTTATTATATGTGTGGAAATTTCTATTATATAGTCACTTAAAAGTTTGTTTTAGTCACATCAATTAAAAAATGTGACAAAAAGAGTTGTTGTAATCAAGTTTATAATTAAAAAATGTCACTAAATAATAAAAGTTTGTTTTAGTCACATCAATTAAAATTACAAAATTGTTTTGTGTGTCTAGATATAGTCACTATACGTGTGGCCATTTTATTATTTAGTGACATAAGTTTACTATAAGTGTGTCTAAAAACTATTTCTAGACACACAAAACAATTTTGTAATTTTAAAAGTGACTATTGTCTAACCTTTAGTCACACATAAACCGTATAATTTTAAGTGTCGCTATTGTTTAAACTTTGGTCAAACATTTTTTTTCTCATGGCATTTGCTATCATTCCATCATACAAAAAAATAAATTGATGATAGTGTGGCTATTGTTTGTGTAAAGCCACATGAAGTTTTGTGCTTTTAAGTGTGGCTAATGGCTAACATTTAGTCACATATAAATTACTTTTTTCATGACAATTGCTATCAATCTGTCACATAAAAAATAAAGTAGTGATAATGTGGCGTATGATTATATAAAGCCACATGAAAGTTTAAAATTTTAAGTGTGACTATCATCTAACATTTGGCGACACATATTCATTTTGTGCATTACATATGCTTTCATTCCGTCACACCAAAATAACAAAATGGCGATTGTGTGACTAATGATTATGTAAAGGCACATGAAATTTTGTAATTTTAAGTCTGGCTATTGTCTAACATTTAGTCACACATAATTTGTTTTTACATGACACTTGTTATCATTTTGTCACACAAAAACAAAATGACGATAGTGTGGCTAATGTTTATGAAGTGTGGCTAATGGCTAGCTTTTGGTCACGCATAACTTTTTTTCCTGTGATGTTTGGTATGGTTTCGTCACACAAGCAAAAAAACAAAGTGCCTGTAGTGTGGCTAATGATCATGTAAAGCCATATAAAATTTTGTACTTTTATGTGTGGCTATTGTCTAACATTGGTCATATATATTTATAATGGTTCCACGTAGCCATTTTCGTATAATTATCATTTTTATATTATTATTATTTTTTTGTAAAACGAAAACAATACCAGACATAAGAAAACTTAAAAACCAAATAACATTAACAATAATAAACCAAAATCCATACATAAGTTTAAAATTTAAATTCCAAATACATAAGCTTGTAATCAAAAGAAATCTCCAAATGATGCAACAAGTGCAACAGAACCTGCATCACTACTGGCAGCACTTGCAAAAGCAGCAAACCCATCTGCTCCAATTGCTTACATAATGGTGCCTATTGTAGGAGCTAATGCATAATCACCTGAAGCAAACCTTAATCAGTTACTGAGTGACAATAAATACTTTGTTTGCTTCGGATGCTATCCGTGAGTGAAATCTGAACACCACCAACTCCACTTCCACTAGCTACTTTCTGCACTTCGTTAATCTCCCTACGAAAGACAATTGTTTAAAGATAAGACTCTATTTTAAATTTAGAAAATCTTGAAAGAGCCTGCATACATAAAAAATGTAGGTCAAAAGATCTTAAAGGGCCAGTAAAACATTTAGTCACCAAGTTGAAAAACCAATAGTCGATACCAATTGGGTTGCAAATCTCTTGTATCTAAAATCACAAATCCAGTTTGTATCTAACTCAATCAAATTATAGCAAATAGCAGATTTCAATAATGTTATTAGCGGATTAATCTTATCTTTTACACACCTGTCGTCACCTTCACCTCCAATATATTGTGCTGCCTGATTGAGATGAATAGCCTTTTTTTTTTCTTGATGCATAATCCCATTATTTCTCCACCTCAGGTCATAAGAATCAGAACTCAAAAGCTGGAAGAATTTTGTTAACATGAACCATTTAGTCAGTTAAACAAGATTGGGTTTGATACTCATATCGAATGTATATTGTAATTTGGTTTCATGTATAACAAGAGAGCTTCTTAGAAACTAACTATTGTAGAAAAAGAATACACAAAAATCTATGAATTGAAACAGCATTATCATGATTCATAACTTTAAAAAGCTAGAAACTAAATTTTACATATGAAGAAAACCATCGCCATAACCATCATATACCATAATCCTCTTCACCGAAGTTCAAACCTAACTCATCAAGTTTTAAGTTTCCTAATTTTTTCTTCCTAGAATCAAGAAATAATAAACAAAATGCACATAACAACCCTAATTTTATATTTATACCTGACTCAATCAGAGCTACACACTTTTTATACATATACAATGCAACAACCGACCACTATAAACTATCCAACATCAAACGCCACCGCCACAACCATGACACTTCTTCGTCTGCCAGTCATTACCGATCACCATTACTGGCAGAAATAAAATACAAAGAGGTGGATTCGTGGTTTAGTATTAAAACTGATCTTTTTTTAATTGTAATAAATTAAATATTAAGAAGAAAACCTGATACAAATAACAAATAATTTGTTCTTCAATAGACAAGCAGCGATCCCCTGTCCAACAGGCCACCATCACTAAACCTGAAACGGCCTCAGACCATCACCATCATCCACCAGATCTCATAAACACCACCACACCCTTCACCATCCCACCCACCATCATTCAAATCTGACCACCACATCCGCCACCGTCCACTAATCATTATCCAAAGTCGACCACCACATCTGCTTGCTGGAAAACAACAACCACACCACCACCGCTAGTTGAGAGACAGAGCAGAGAGGTAGAGTGAAAAAATGACCCGTCAACCACGGAGGTCCTTTGGTTCCACAACCTTAGAGCTTTAGAAATGCTGAATAGACTCAGCACTATGAATTAGCTAGATGACGTCATATAACAACCCTCGAATCGCCTCCACGGCGCAGCCACTTAACCAACTCGAGGCTAATGGTGGTTGTGGTTGTCATAGAGATGCAATGGAGAAGTAGTTTCCGCCGTCGAGGACGGCCAAGAGACCCGACATAAATTACCTTTTCTCTCTAGATCAAAAGCAACTGGTTTATTAAACTCTCAACTTACAAAAAATGTTTAAGGCTTAATTTTGGGTTTTTGTTGATGTTGGCTGTGTGAGGATGCGTATTGAGAATAGAAGAAGAAATTGGATATGTGTGAAGATGAAGATGGGTATTGAGAATCTAGGATTTTTGTTGATCAAAAGAATCAAAATTGAATTGAATGATATTAGTGAAATCCGGTGGTTGAACACGAATATCAAAATTTTGAAATACATCTAGGAGCTAAAATAATAAACTTGACGATTATTATTAAAAATTTTAAATCCATTCTTTACACCAAGTAATTATCTTATTATTTTATGTTTTTATTGAATTCAATGTTCACATTGTATAAACTAACAACATATTTATTGCATTCAATGTTCACATTGCATAAACTAACCAAATATAGGATATAAATTTGAAGTGATTAAGAATTTTTCTTATATGATATATTTAAACTAACAAAATAATATATATGGGTAAGTTTAGTAAATCTATAATATATGATTTTTATTATCTGCATTCCCACGTAAATTTTCGGAAGGTCTTTTTTTAACCGTTCGACACTCATAATTCTCTAATGTGATCCATTAAGGGTCGACTTAAGGCCTGATATGATCCATTAAAACATACAGGCTCTGATGTTGTCCATCATTATCCATTAAGACCTAATATTGGCCATAAGGACATGTATTATAGTCCATCTTGATCCATTATGACCCAATATAGTCCATTAAAACATATATGATCTATTATAGTCCATTATGATCCATTGAGTCCCAACATGGTCCATTAAAACATGTATGATCTATTATAGTCCATTGGGATCCATTAAGGCCCAATAAGGTTCATTAAGACATCTATGATCTATTATAGTGCACTGTGATCCATTAATGCCTAAATGGTCCATTTAGACATATATGATCGATTATAGTTCTTCGTGATCCATTTAGGCAAAAATATGGTCTACTAAGATTTGTATAATCTATTATAGTCCCTGGTGATCCATTAAGGCCCAATATGGTCCATTAAGACCTGTATGCTCTACTATTGTCCATCGTGATCCATTAAGGCCCAATATGATCCATTAAGACATGTATGATGTATTATTGTCCATCGTGATCCAATAATTGGGCCTAATATGGTCCATTAAGACATGTATGATATATTATAGTTCATCCTAATCCATTAAGGCCCAATATGGTCTATTAAGACTTGTATGATCTATTATAGTCCAATAGTCCATCGCAATCCATTAAGGACACATATGGTCCACTAAGACATGTATCCTCTAGTATGGTCCACTAAGACATGTATCCTCTATTATATTCCATCGTGATCCATTAAGGCCTAATATGGTCCATTAAGACATGTATGATCAACTCTTGTCCATCGTGATCCATTAAGGCCCAATATTGTCCATTAAGTCATGTATGATCTACCAGTTGTCCATTGTGATCCATTAAGTCCCAAGATGGTATATTAAGACATTTATGACCTATTATAGTCCATCGTGATCCATTAACACATATATGGCCCACCATATACCATTGTGATCCATTAAGACCCAATATGGTCTATTAACACATGTATGATTATGGATGAGCTTGGTACTGGTACCAGACCGGTACAAAAAATACAGTACCGAAAATTGTCAAATATGGGTACCGGTACCGAAAATGTTTGGTATGGTACTGTACCGTACCGGTATTTGAAAGTATAATTCAGTAAATACTAGTACCGTACGGAACCATAAGTACCAATACCGAAAATGCTAAAAAGTGGGTACCGAAAACAATTCGGTACGGGAAATTCAATACCGATACTATTATGCATACATTAAAACGTATATAAACGTAACTAATATGTATATATTAACATATTATTTATAAGAAAACAAATATGGTTTAGAATATATAATCTTTAATAATAGTTTGAATTTTTAAATATATGGTAACATTTTTTTGTTTTCTAATATTAAATAATGCAATTTTAAATGAGAATATTATTTGAGAGGTAAGTTTTGGATTAAATAATTGGAGAGAAGTTTAATTTAGGATGATATATTTTGGGGGGAAGGTATAGAATGAAATATTTTAGAGGGAAATTTAAGTTTTAGGATGAAATATTTTGGGGAGAATTTAAAAATGTTGTAAGTTTAAAATTTGGTTACACATTTTTTTCTATGACACTTGATAACATTCCGTCTCACAAAATATACAAAGTGACGATGGTATGACGAATGTTATGTAAAGCCACATGAAATTTTGTAATTTTAAGTGTGACTATTGACTAACTTTTGGTCACACTAGTGGCCATATTTATTAGATTTTACCCATATTATTAAAATCGTAGATCACATTTGGTCACACTTTTTAGTCACATGAAACACAAAATGTGGCCGTAGATCACATTTGGCCACACTTTTTAGTGTGGCTAATATATGTCACGGTTTTTTCTTAAAGTGTGACTAAAGGTTTTGAATACATATGTTATTGCTCACATGAAAACAAATATTGTGATCGTAGATAACATTTTGTAACAACCCGCACGTTCGTGCGTTGTTACTACTCGCTACACTCGTTACGCCTAGCACCAGAGATTCGGATCATAATGTAACTATATCGCAAGCATCGCTACTTCGCAGTATATTCGCATGTTACGCATATTTTATCACTATTACAACGCTATTTTCGCATAATACATTAACGCAAACATTGGAGCTAACAATGACTCTACAAGTGCGTACTACCCCACCGACCGTCGTGACGATGATGGCAATACGAGTGGGTGGTACCCCGTTGATCATTGTAGCATAAAACGTCTCATCGAACATACTAACACTCACGAAGATGTCAAGTGAGGACCAATTCTACCCTCCTTGATAACCGTGATGTGACGCAATGCAACTCGATACTCAAGAAAACGTACTCGCAGGCACGCGTAACTCGATTATCGCAACTTCGAAATATGGATATGTATACGACCCTATGTGACTAATTATAATAAATATATGAATATGGGTATGAAAATGTGTGACCAAACTATCGCAATGCTTAACGTTCAAAACGAAACATCGAAACACCATTCGCCGGAGACCACCGATTGAGTGACCACTCGATCGGGTGGCCATCCGATCGGACAGCAAACCGATCGGACAGCCACCCGATCGGACAGTCATCCGATCCATGGCACTCCCTTTCCCTTTTTTCCTCTTCACCTATAAATAGCCCTTGTCACATCACTTGAACAGTGATGTGACAGCTCTCACTCGACCAGCACGCTCTTGGACCTTTTTCTCTCGATTTCTCGTGGTTCTTGTACGTTTTCGACCTAAATCTTGTACTTCTATAATCTACACGCACTTCTTCATCTTTTTCATCATCAAATCTCACTTTTTCACCGTTAAATCTTTGGATTTGAGCCGTTCTAATGTGATGTCATCATGGAGTTCTTAGGAACAATGAAGTGTGACCTCATCTCATCAAGAACAGTTCAGATCTGATAGATTCCACGGTGTATAAACACTAATCTCACCTAAATCTAAGCCGAATCTAAGTTTTCTAATCTTTTCTTCAAACTTTCTTAACTTTTCACTCAAAACCGGTAGCAACAGAGCTCGTACAGAACTTCTACTCTGTCTCTAGTGAAGTGTCGGTTTGAGAACATGTTCCTATCAACGAGATGACCGGCTTATCGTGTTAAACACGAATAACCGTCGAGAAAAGTTAACCGATCTGATGGGGTGATTCCCATCCGATCCAAATACTTGGACTCGGTGGAGTTTCCATTGTTTAGCTCGTAGTCATACCGTCTCGATCAAATCGCAGAAACTTAACAAAATAAACAAGTTGTGTAATGATCAGGCTGCGGGACGGATTGCCGTCCGATCGGATTACCGCCTGATCGGACTGCCACCCGATCGACCCGCAATCCGATCGGATTGCACTTGGTATCAAGACTTAAACAATTTTTAAACATTCAAGGATCTGAAAGACGATCGGATTGCCGTCCGATCAAACGACCATCCGATCGGCTGACTTTGGATCCACAACACTTAAACGTTTTACAAATCTTCATTGCACATCAGTTCCAACGGATTGTCACCCGATCGGACTGCCACCCGATCGCGTGACCAGTCTGCTGTGAGCTTATCATCAACCAAAGTGTCTTGCCAAACGGATCACCGTCTGATCGAACAGCCACCCGATCGAGTTGCCACCCGATCGACCGGCCATTCGATCGACCGACCTGGAAGGTAGAGATACTTCTCTGTTTTCAAAATGCTACAATGAAAACTTCAAAAGGGCAACCATCATACACAAACACCTCATCACCAACCAAGGCGACAATCCAATCGAATGGTCATCCGATCGGATGACCATCCGAACGGAATGCCACCCGATCGACTGGCCATCCGATTAGATTGCCAACCGATCGGATTACCATTCGACACTTGGTTCACTCGCCACTGTTTAACGCACTGTTCGACGCTTACGCTATCAAAATGTAACCAGGCTAATCTCAGACGCGCTCCCATCAATCCAATCAAGTTGTGTTTGCTTGCCAAACACCGACTGTGAGTATACTTGAACCCTTTTTTTGT
>JARYGA010051756.1:0-47585 GCA_030545235.1 Helianthus tuberosus | reverse complement strand
GAACCAATGTGAACACAACCTAAAATAGCTAAAAAAACCTAACCCCCCCCCCCCAAGCTAAATGCTAAAAACTAAAACCCCCAAAAAAACCTAAAAAAAAAACCTAACCCCCCCCCCCCCCCCCAAACCCTAAACCCACCCCCCCCCCCCCCCAAGCTAAAATGCTAAAAACTAAACCCCCAAAAAACCTAAAAAAAATCTAAAAAAATAAAAAAAAAATCTAAAAAAATTTTTTTAATATTTTTTATGCTCAAATCGCTACTTTTAGTGGCCAAAAATTTTTTTTTATTTATTTATTTTTTTTTTTTTGCTTCGAAAAGTAGCGATTTTTATATAAAAATATTAAAAAAAATTGTGTGATTTTTAGCTATTTTTAGGCATTTTTGGTTGTGTTCACATTGGTTCTCGCAATAAGAGGTGGTTCTCGCATGATCTTCTCCCTATATATATATATATTGAATTCGAATATTGAATCGAATCGAAAATCATAAATTCGTATTCGATTACTGGACTGTAATACGAATCAACTGGAATTCGAATTTTGATAATTGAATTCGAATTGAGTTAAATTTCAATTTTTTCGAATCCGTATCGAATTCTGAACACCTCTAATCTAAGCATAAATCCTTTTAGCAATAGCTGTGATGGTTAACTGTAAAAAGTTGAAATATATTTTTAAATGTTATAATTTATAAAAGTGTTTTACTTTAATTAACTCATATATTGAAAACTTTAAATAATTTTGATTGAATGACTATATAATATTGTTATGTTGTCATAGATTTCATGGAATGTTATGTTTTCACTATATTATTAATATTTGTATTAGTAACAACACTTTGTCTTTTTCTGAAATGTAACCGAAAAAAGAATTGACTCAACTTTTTTTTCTTGTCACTATATACATTTCATAACAGTATAAAAAGTTTGTTGGAAATTAAAATGGCAATTTTTGTGATTACTTTGGCCAACTTAAATTCTATCTTTATTTACAAACTAGTATTAAGCCCCTGCGTTGCAGCGGTTGTTATAAAACTGTGTTAAGTAGTAGCAATACTATACTATTGTCAGCGACCACCAACACCGGAAAAGCTCGTAAAAACAAAATAAATAAAAACGGGAACAAAAATAACGTCGAGCGAAAAGCAGACGTAAAATCTTTGAATCACGCACGCTCGTTGCTGATAAATTAAACCGAAACGTAAAACATAGAAAAAATAACTAAGTCCATCCAGGACCCACGTGTTGGACGAACTTGTCAAACGCAGAAAAATAGATGTGAAGCCACGAACCAGTCAAATGTGAAAAAATATACGAAAAAATGTTGAACCCCACACGCACGTTATGGTGCGTTAACTCACAAAATTTAGAACAAAACGAAAAACTTGGGAAAGATGAAAAGTATGGTGGACCAAATTGAAAATAAAAAGAAGTTGAGATTAAATTGCAAAATATGAAAAACTTTGAGTTAAAAGTAAAAAACAAAAAACAAATGGTCTAAATTGCAAAATTAAAGTTATTTATTAAGGACAAAACTCGTCAAATTTTGAAACAATAAGGACAAAACTCGTCAAATTTAAAAGTAAAGGACACCGCCTGCAATTTGGTACAAACATAAAGTACAAAACTTGTAATTTACTCTTAATTTTAGATAAAGATAAAAATAATTGATATCTATATATTGGTTATTAATTAATATTAATATTAATAATAAAAGAAATTTATTAAACAAATATAAATAAAATTTATGAGGTTGAAGGAGAGAATGACATATGGCATTATGTGGAGTCTTTTATTATAAGTTAGACTAGGTTATTACCCGTGTGTCACACGGATTGAACGGTAAAAAAAAGAAAACACATATAACTTTATATTCAAGACAATTTAATAAAATAAAGGCAAAAGTTTCCTTAACAAATGATAAATGAACAAAAAAGACTACAAATTTCCAAAAATTTCTTTGTATACGGTAGCCGAATTCAATAACTTAGATCACAAGAGAATTTCTCAACATGTACTTGAAAATTAACTGTAAACCAATTATTAACAGACTGTAAAAAATATATATATTGGATTTGAGAATGTATGTAAAACTAAGTTAACCAACACAGTTACACCAACCAACTGCAGATCACTTAAAAAACCTTATGACTAACTGAAGCAACTAACAAACAAATGGTTCAAAATTACTCAGCAGTGGATCAAGAACAGGAATACAACGAAGAAGCATTTGATTATTTAAGTCAATCATTAACATGAAACAACGTTATTATCTAGAGTGCTAATTTCTAATAACTGAAGATTCAACGTAATTATGAAGGTGGATCCGTGAAGTCACCTCTAAAGATGGCATCGACGGTGATCTTGTTGGCAGCCTCAGTGGTATGGACTCCATCCCAACTCGCATAGTTTTCGGGATCATCACAAGCTAATGCGGTCAGATTTTGACCGTTTATAAACTTGGTGTTCCCGCAAAAAACTTGTGGATTAAAATTATAGCGACCACCTCCATTTCCGCAGCATGCTACTGTACCATACTTCAAACCAGCATTGAAGTAAAAAAATATATATATATAAGAATCCATACCATGAAATTGTTCGAAACTTTAGCACCAATTTATGAAAGCAACGTTCAAAAGTACCAAGTTTTGTCATTTAAGGTATGCGTACTGACTACTAATGCTAGACCCAAGCTGACCTGACACAACTCGTACTAAAATACTTATTTTGAAATGTTACCCAACCCGTTTGACTGTCCCATTTGTAGAGAAATGGTCGTACCATGAGACGTGGGATGTTGAAAAAGCTCCAGCAACGCTTTATGAGAATCAACGTAAACCCGGATTTTGTGAGATGTAATCATTAAACTGATGCACGTATGAGTCCCACAGAGTCACATATATTTTTTTGCCCCTAAAATAAATGAATTAGTAACATTTATATGTAAAATAATATTCAAATAGACATATTAAAAGACATGACAAACTCTTTATCTTCAAGCTGCATCGTTCTTTTAACTGATTGTTTCCCATTTTTACCGGTGAAAGATTCCTAGGTAATGGAGAGCAGAGTTTCAGCCCATGCTTATACATTGTTTAATTTTTTTTTTATTGATTCAATTACAGCCCTATAGAGTTTCAGCCCAGCGCAGAGTTTAATGCTTTTAATTATTTTTTTATTGATAGTTTCCACTTTTTCTCTGCAGGTCATCCCATGCGACCCATGTGTATCCATTATTTTCATGCTTTTTTTTTTTTTAATTGGTAACTTGTCTTCCACTTTGTTGAATGCTTTTTATTATATTTTTTATTGGTAATACAGCATCTGCAGTATCTATAGGGCTGTAATTGAAGTTTAAATAAAAATTTACTCACTCGGGGGAAGGATTTTCTCACTCGGTATAAATTAAATCAAAGTTTAATACAGCATCTGCAGTATCTATAGCATCTGCAGTATCTATAGGTCAGACAAGTTTTTTCGATTTCTGCGCGCCTTGCTGCACCGAAGGTGGTTTGGCTGAGCCTCGCCTCACCTGGGCGCCTCAATAACTATTATTTGTAAAGTTTTATTTTGTTTAATGATGTAAGAGTGACACTTCTAGAATTGTCTTGATTATGCAAAGGGATTTTCTAAGATATAAAACAACTTGAATGTGAATATTAACAACTTACTGCTGCTGATGCATCTCGACCTAGCTGTGCAAATTGCAAACCCATGGCTGGTTGATTGGCCATAAAACGGGCTGTTGAAGGGTTCCTGTTGGTTGCAATTGCTTGCCAAATAGGTTTGGACCTCCATAAACTCTGTTTTGTTAATTTAAATACCTGCAAATGTGATACAAGGAGTGAACAAATTTCTGTAAGGAAATAATTCCGACTCACCAAGCACAACGTACGGTTAATATTCATCACAGTCCAACCTTCTATAGCAAGTGACACATCTCATTTAACTCGTGACCTAATTTAATTAAAAAAAATAGCATTAGTAAGGCATTATACATGTAGACTCACACTTGAAGCTTTATATGACATATGTTCAAATCTTAAAATGGAGTTACTACACTAATCACCGACCGAATCAATTTAACTACCTCTAGCATGAAGTATTTCACTGTCATGGTGAGGTCAACTTTCGCGGAAACCCCAACTGATTCAACAATTTCCAAGCTTTTCTTCTGTGATTTTAACCGCCTTGCTGCGCCCTTATACATAAAACACACTCGTACGATAAGACAAAAGATGCAAAGGGATTTTCTAAGATATAAAACAACTTGAATGTGAATATTAACAACTTACTGCTGCTGATGCATCTCGACCTAGCTGTGCAAATTGCAAACCCATGGCTGCTTGATTGGCCATAAAACGGGCTGTTGAAGGGTTCCTGTTGATTGCAATTGCTTGCCAAATAGGTTTCGACCTCCATAAACTCTGTTTTGTTAATTTAATTCCCTGCAAATGTGATAGATCATAGAAGGAGTGAACAAATTTCTGTAAGGTAATAATTCCGACTCACCAAGCACAACGTACGGTTAATATTCATCACAGTCCAACCTTCTATAGCAAGTGACACATCTCATTTAACAAAGCCTTATATATGCATGCTCTCATTTAAAAAAAAGTACACTTTAACAAAAAAAGAAATCAAATAATACACATAGACTTACAATCTGACTTTTATCATTTACTCTAGAAGTTTGAAATAATCTTCCAAAAGCACATTTTTTACAAACCTGAGCTTTTATTTAATCCAAAATAGGCGTAACCTTCATTGTATACAATTCAAAATAGGTGGATGAGGCTGTTTCGGTTGTCATTTAACAGCTACATCAACACCCCCTGCATCAAATCGTCATCTTTTAACATTCAAATTTTGATAATTAGTACAATTTTGATAATTACTACAATATTAACCACAAAGTTACTGTTGATAAAAAGAAGCATTTTAACAAACGCCTGGCGTGCATACAGATTTTAAGTACCAAAATACAAAAACTCACAAAGTTACATTAATTGGGGCAATGAGAAATACCTGAGAAGGAAGGAGAAGAAGAGTAGAGCAACTGCCATTGATAACTGAAGGTCTTCATCTTGTTGAACTTTCTTTCTGATGATGGAGATAGGGTTTCAGACAAAGGACCGATTGCTGGATCTTGTTCCTAAAAACCTACAATTCGTACTAAAAGCATCACATAACTGTAAATTAACAAAGCCACATAAAACAAAATCACATTTTCATACCGAAACCCTAGCAACTCCAAATTGGTTCAAAGAAACTGAAATCGATTAGGGTTTCTTTAAATTGGTGTTCATCGCTGCGCTTTCAAGTTCTTCATCTCCGGTTCTACGTCCTCAGATTTCATCTTTGTGCGTAGGGGAGGAGAAAGGATGAATGATAATGGAGATGTAGATGTAGATGAGGCTAGACACATGAATCTTTTAGAGAGAAAGAGAGAGAAAAGTAAAGGTCAGTTTGAATTTTGAATTGAGATCCGAGTTTTTGTCGACAACCTTTTGAGAAAAAGAAATTAGGGAATGTGACAAGTGGAAGAAGAAAGAGGGTGGATTGAGTGAATGACACGTAGGATTTTGCTGATGTGGCTAGTGTAAATCTTTGCCAAAGTGTCCACATGGGTTAGCTATTTATTAGAGGAGATAGATATTAGATATTATATTAATAAAGAACAATTTGTTCTTTATTAATATAAATGCAGCGAAAAGTAGTAAAATTGACGGCTTTTATGTGTAACGTTTGAAAACCAAGCAAATATAATAAAATTTGAAAACTTCGGAAAAAAAATAAAAAAATATAGGAGATCTTAAAATACTAATCATATAAACATGTATAAGATAAAGTTTAGACTTCATGTATCTTATATCTAAAACATCTTTCGTGATCATTTATCCAAATTAAAACCTATATAAATTAGCAAACTTTTTTGTGCATAAGGACTTGTAAGTTGTGCTTTGGGTGTTTTTCAAAAAAAAAAACTTGATTTTTTAGTTTTTACCCAAAGGTTTGTACCTTTTTCAATTTTAAACCTACATAATTTGTTTTTTTAACTTTAACCCAAAACTTTTCATTATTTGCAATTTAACTTCACAACTTTTGTCACTTATACTTTTCATCTTTCGCAAATTTTCGTTTTACGTATAGTTCTAAATTTTTCGAGTTAATACGACGCAACGTGCATGTGTGGTTCAATGTTTTTACCTCTATTTTTTTCATGTTTGACAGGTTCGTCGCAATACGCATATTATAGGCCGAGTCAGTGTTGGTTGTCAATGACGGTTGTGTGACATTAGTACTATTTGACACCGTTTTACGCCCCGCCCCAACACGGGGTGTGCTTTGGGGATTTTTTAAAGAAAAAACTGTTATGCATATGGTTGTCGTAACGTTGGCTTTGGGGGTTTTCCAAAAAAAAAAATTGATTTTTTTTACTTTTCACCCAAAAGTATTTCATAAATTACTTTTAACCCAAAACTATTTGTTTTTTACTTTTAACCCAAAACTTTTTATCTTTTACAATCTATCCTCATAAATTTTTTTACTTTCAACTTTGGTCCTTTATAGTTTTCATTTTTCGCAAATTTTGCGCTCTATGCTTGGTTCTAAATTTTGTGACTTAACACATCACAGCGTGCGTCTTTGGCTTAACGTTTTTACGTTTCGTTTTAAATTTTGCGAGTTAACACGACGCAACGTGCGTGTGTGAGTGAACGTTTTTACATCGTCTATTTTTACCCCGTTTGACAGGTTTAACATAACGTGTGGGTCGTAGATCAACTTAGTTATAAATAAAGAATCTCCGCCGCATTGCGGCGGGTCGTAATCCTAGTTATATACAAATAAGATACAAATGACTAGAATTACCTTGGTTATCCTAATGCTATATATTGTTGTTTAACTAAAAAGTCCACAACGACCTGCTACGTAAAAAATAACTTTAACTAACACATCATTTAATTATCATGCTGTGGTATAACTAACAACTAATTAAAAGAAAGAAAAAAAGTGTTATTAGTTGATCGGGATTGCACCCCTCAACCAAACCCCTCCCACGCCTATTAAGAGGGTGGCGCTCCCCACTTTGGCGCCCTCCTTTAACCACCATGTTTCGGTGTTTAACGCCCTTTGCAAGTGACATGGCATGGAGCGGTACCTCGCAACATGCAAAGTAAGACACAACTAAGACTATGGGGTATGGGGCTTGGGTTGGGGGAAAACGCCCAAGCCACCACCCCGGGTGGGCTTGGGTTGGGGCGTGGCCTTTGGGGCTTGGGTTTCAAGCCGGGCGTGGGGCGGGTCTAGCAAGTGACATGGCGGGCTGTGAATGGCCAATTCAAACTAGCCGTTGGCCTAGCTGTTGGGGGCATTTAAAAAAAAAAATCTTTTATAAATACCTTACCATATTTAACATTTTTATCACACAATATCAAACACACGAAGATGACGAAGAATGATAGTTTTTTATTTTGATAATTATTTTGTATGTTTATGTAGTTTTTAATGATTATAAATATATATATATATATATATATATTTATATAATATGAAAGAAGAAGGTCGGTGCAAAAAGGACAAACCACCTTCTTTCTAACCCTATCTTTCTCTTTCTCTGGGGTAATCTCACTCCACCGCTCCAACCCTTCACCGCCCCACCCTCACCATTGTCACCACCACCACCGTCATTTCATGTGCTTTTTTCATGGATAAAGAATGCCGGAGCTGCGCAGTGGTCTCCGCCGTGCACGCGCCTCTCCAGTAGTCCTCGACAAAACCAGAACAAACCCACCACCGCCAGACCCTTTGCTAGCTACTTGCGTCAAGACCCGAGCTGCGGCGGCGCGTGAGGCTGCAGCTACGGTCGTTGAGGTCAAACCACAGAAGAATAAGAAGAAAAACGGGGAAAACGAGAGTTTAGGTTTAGGGTTAGGTTTAGCTCCGGCACCGGAACCAGCTCCGGTGATTGTTGTTTTGAAGTCAGAGGAAGAGGAAGAAGAAGAAGCGATGGCGGATGGTAGCGGTGGTTTGAGTGCTAATAAGGTTACTGGTCAAGAGGAAGAGGGGAATACTGCACCTTTTCCTGATAGGGTATATAAATTTTCTAACTTTATTCTATTTTCTGTGTTTGAAATGTTTAAAATGTTTGATTTAGATGAAATTATTTTGGATGTCTGTTTATAGTTGTTATGTAAAGATATATGCTTTGTGTTGTTAAGGAAATTAAGTTAATTTTTTAGGCATTCAGATTGCAGTTGATGTTAGTGAATGCTGATTTAATGTGAACCGACAAGTCAAATTTTATAAGGAATTTGTTGAGTTTTAATCGTCAAGCTGTCTGAATATTTCAATTGTATCGTTTTATTGGTTGACTTTTAGGTTCAAGTAGGCGGATCGCCACTATATAAGGTTGAGCGGAAGTTAGGCAAAGGTGGGTTCGGTCAGGTATTTGTAGGTCGTCCTGTTTCCGGTGGAACTGAACGAATATCTGGTCCCGGTGCCACAGAGGTAGCTCTTAAATTTGAGCACAGAAATAGCAAAGGCTGCAATTATGGTCCTCCGTACGAGTGGCAAGTTTACAAGTACGTGTTTGTGTTTCATTCTATCATAGTCATGTTAAATGTGGTTTTTATTCGAAATTAGTGACGTTGATGTTTCTTTTGGTCAAACAGCACTCTAGGTGGCAGTCACGGTGTGCCTAAAGTACATTATAAAGGAAAACAAGGAGAGTACTATGTAATGGTATGAAGTCTACTTTCTTTTGCACATGTATTAAGAATTTAAAAGCGATGCAATGTTATAATAATCTGTTGTCTTTACATTAAATGGTAAAAAGGGCAACTTGGGTCCTAAGATGACCAAGATGACATGCGTATGTTTACCAAGTATTTGTGTCTGTTGACTTATTGGTGTCTCATAATGCCGTAGGTAAAGATCCGAAGTTTGTATTATAATGCAATCGACTTTGCTTCATGAAATCTAATGAACACGTAATACGTTAAGCTAATCTCATGATCTCACCTTTGCTCGATTTGCTAACAGGTTAGTTACTGTTAATCATGAATCTGCACTGTTTTTCATTAATTAGCACTTAAAAATGGATGGATTGATGTTTGACTTTTTCTTCTTGAATTATGGAACGAATAGGTACGGGAGGAAGTACCAAAGTAGTGAGGAAATGAAGCACAGGTACTCGATTTTCGCTGAAAGTTTGGAGACGATTAGATCGCACAACAAGCGGCTATCCTATACTCCTGGAGTCAACGGTGAGTTTTTTCAACTATGTAATTCTTTCTGCAAGTAGTAAGTTTGTTGCTTTAGTTAGAATTTTTGTTGCTTTAGTTAGAATTCATGTCCTGCACGGACAAGATAGTCTTGAACCCTAATTTTTCTTAACAAAAATATCTTATGGGTAAAACCGTAACGAAATCACAAACTGATGTTGCCGCCGCAACGCGCGGCACGGGTAACAACCTAGTAACAACAAAATTGAAAGGTCGGTGACCTTTCTGTTTTGATAAAATTTACCACAACTTTTCTTAATTGATAAAACTCCCCCCTCAAATTTCTAACATCACAAAAAACAACTTTCTAATCTAATTAAAATGCGCCTTCTACTTTTTAACTTGACAAAAAAAAAACCCATACTTTCTAACTACTTTCTAACCTTCAAACTTTTGACATGTAACCCATCCTACCTCTACACTTTACTATAATGTCATAGGTAACCCTCTAACTTCATCTTTCTAAAGTTTCGAGCTTACCCAAAAACTATTTTTCTTACGCTTTTACTTTTATAGACATATCGGTATAAATTCGAGTTTTTCTATGCTTTAACGTAATTTTTGTTTGAAAACGAGTTGGGTCAATCATTAAATGTTTTTTATGTACGTTTTGACGTAAACTTTGTTTGAAAACAAATCGGGTCACATGTAATACGTTTTGATTAGATGGTATAAATTTGAGCTATCATATGTTTTGACGTCAATTTAGTTCAGAAACGAGTCTGGTTGATTGTAGGCTATACATTATCATTTCGCGTATGACGCCGCCGCAACGCGCGGTGGGTAAAAAACTAGTATATATTAAAAAAAACCTGATGTGGCTTGGCCACGCCGTTGCCAGCCAAGCCACGCCACGCCCACCATACCCCCATACAAAATGGGTTTTGAATTGAGTTATCAAACTTTCCACGTGTCAACCCAAGCCCAACCCAAGCCCCAGCATACCCCACGGTCTAACGTAGTCGCAATATATCTTAAAGTGATATGTAACAGTGGATAGTTAGTAAGATCAGTAGTTAGATAAAAGGGGTTAGCAGTGGATAGTTAGTACAACAGTGGATAGGTTAAGGGGGTTAATTGTAAAATACAATAGTGTAAGGGTTGTATTGTAAACAGTTGTTGTAAGGTAGTTATAAATGTAGTTACTAGCTAACCGTTTTGGGGTAGCTTGGTTTTGGGGTTTCTCTCTCTCTAGTTTCTCTCCCTAAAACTCAGCTCTTATCATTGGTATCAGAGCCACCGACCCTCGTCGGAGCTCCGGTCACCATAATCACCGCTAAATTCGCGCAATTCTGATCGATTCCAATTCATTTCTATTCCTTGTTCTGTTCTTTGAAACTTGGATTGATCAATCGTGATCAATTCATTCCGGGTTTGATCAATTTGTGGTCAAATCATCCTCAAATTCGTTTGAACTTCTTGATTTTCTTTAATTCATTTCCGAGCATGACTACTGGTACAAGGCAGCAAGAAATGGAGAAGCAAATTAAGGATAATCAATTAACATTGGGAAAATTGGAGATTATTGTGCAAGATCTTCAAGCCAATTCCCAATTGATCGGTGACAACATGCAGACAGTTACTCAAAATGTTGAAGAAAGTAAGGCTGCTGTAGCACAAATTCACTTACAGATACAATCCTTGTTGGATAAGATGACAATGATGGAAAATAATAGGGGTATGGTTATTAATGGGGGCAATCCAGAGGCCAGATTAGCAAGGTTGGGGAGGTTAGACTTTCCTAAATTCAATGGGGATGATGTGGAAGGGTGGATATATAAGAGTAATCATTTCTTTGAGGTGGATAAAACTCCTGAAAACTTAAAAATGAGATATGCAGTGGTTAATCTGGAAGGAAAAGCATTACAGTGGCATCAGGGTTATCTTAGAAGTAACAATCTGACCATTGATACTGTGAGTTGGGAAGACTATAGCCGATCTGCTACTGCAACGTTTTCAATGGATCTTTTGGAAGATGCCATGGAGGAGTTAAAGAACCTGCATCAAACAGGAAGTCTACAAGACTACTGTGATGCCTTTGGTGCATTGTTGAACAAGGTAAATATACCACAAGATTATGCTGTGAGTATGTTTGTAGGAGGGTTAAGAATGGAATTAAGATGTCTTGTAAAAGCTTTTAAACCAAGAAACTTAAGAAAAGCTTATGCAATCACCAAACAACAGGAGAACTTACATAATACCCTATTTGGAAACCTGCACAATAAGAAATACACTGCTACCAGTTCAAACTATAATCAAAGAACCTATAACAACCAATTGAAACCACCACCCACTATGAATGCCAATAGTCTACCTTTGTTACCTACTCCAAAACCTGTTACTTCTGTCCCTGCAAAAACTACAAGAAGGCTTACCACCAAGGAAATGGCTGAAAAAGGGAGAAGGGGGAGTGTTTCTGGTGCAATGAAAGATTTACACCAAGTCATAATTGCAGAAATAAGCAGTTATTCAATTTGGAGTTGTCTGATGATACAGAAGAAGAGGAACTTGTGATAGAAGAAGAATTTGTGGAAGAGAATCCGCTCATTTCATTGCATGCAATCACAGGTATTCCTTTATTTTCAACAATGAAGATCACAGGATCAATGGGTACCAGGAAACTGTTGATTCTAACAGATTCTGGGTCAACCCATAACTTCATTGATGTCAAGTTGATCAAGAAGTTGCAATGTGACTTACAGAAGGTTAAACCAATGAAAGTGACAGTAGCAAATGGAAATCAGTTGGAATGTGCTCTTAAGTGTAAAAACTTTAAATGGATGATGCAAGGGGTGTGGTTCATGGCTGATGTGTTGGTCTTACCTTTGGAAAACTATGATATGGTCTTAGGGATTCAATGGTTAGCCACTTTGGGAGACATAATCTGGAATTTCACTGATTTGACTATGAAATTTAAGGTCAATGAGAAGGAGTATGTATTGAAAGGTACTGAGAATAACAAGATGGAAGTATGTTCCAATGATAAGATGGAAAATTTGTTGAACAGCATAACAGGGGTAGTACAGTCACAGATTTTTGGTCTGCAATTACTACAAATAGAAGGTCAAGGGTCATTTGGTTCAACTGTGTCTGAACCAGTGATTGATGAAAGGTTGCAAGCAATAATAGAAGAGTATGATGATGTTTTTCAAATTCCAAATGCTCTACCACCTAAAAGGTCATGTGATCATCAAATCACTTTGGCCAATGAGAACAAGCCAATCAACTTGAGGTCTTGCAGATATCAGGCACTGCAGAAATATGTTATTGAAAAAATGGCTCAAGAATTGCTGGATTCTGGGGTGATAAGGGAAAGTAAAAGTGCTTTTGCTGCAACTGTTGTGTTAGTCAAAAAGAAAGATGGCACTTGGAGAATGTGCATTGACTATAGACAGTTAAATGAAGCCACTATTGAGAACATATTTCCAATTCCTTTGATAGATGAACTGTTGGAAGAATTAAGAGGAGCAACTATCTTTTCAAAACTGGATTTAAGGTCTGGATATCATCAAGTAAGGATGTTTTGTGACACCTGGGTCACTGCGACCATCAAACAAATGCCAAGCCAATGAAATATTGTATTTCATACTTGGGATCTGTATAAATATGTGTATCTTTTGCACATATCAATTCTTGTTCGATTTCAAGCTCTAAATCGCTTTCTAGAAGGTTATACGCGCGTTGATGCGTAAATATAACCAGTTTAATGCAACGAACACTCTGGAATAGTTAAATAGGCTTAACATACCTTAAATAACCTTTACATAACTTAGAAATAAGTTTTGAAGGCTTTGGTATGGCAAAATCAAGTTAAATCGCTTACAGGGACTAAACTTAACAAACTGCGAAAGTATGCCAATTTGAACTGTAACAGACATTCCGGAACCGTCAAGCTAGAGCATGTGTGTAAGAAGGTGTTCAGGAGATGGGAGTGGACGTCTAATGGGAGTCATTCTAGTAAAGGAACCAGAATTATCATTGGGTGGGATACGGATACTGTGGACGTGATGGTCTTAAATGCTACGAGTCAGCTTATAAATACTAAAATGGTGGTAAAGGAGACCAACACGGCTGTGTATGGTACGTTTGTTTATGCCAGCAATTGTTATCAGGATCGAAGAAATTTGTGGGAGGATTTAAGTTTGCATATAAATATGGTTAAGAATAGTCCGTGGATTGTTCTTGGTGACTTTAACTCTACCCTCAATATAGAGGATAGTAGTATGGGGTCTTCTACTGTTAATCTAGCCATGAGGGATTTTAAGGAGTGTGTTCAGAAGTGTGAAATTTTTGATGTCAATGCCTCGGGGTTACAATATACGTGGAATCAAAGTCCGAAGAATGGGGCTGGAGTTCGTAAGAAATTAGATAGAATTATGGCTAATGTGCACTTTATTGATCTTTTTGTTAATGCTCATGCGTCCTTTCTTCCGTATGGAGTGTTGGATCACTGCCCGTGTATTCTCAAGGTTCATGACAACATCAACCAAAACCCCAAGCCATTCAAGTTTCCAAATTTTCTGGTGCACAAGAAAGATTTTTTACATCAGGTCAAGGAGGGTTGGGAGATGCCAGTCAATGGTGTTCTGATTTTTAAAGTGGTAAAGAAGCTTAGGAATATCAAACCTTATATGAGACGTCTTTTGTTGAGGCAAGGGAATATTCATAAAAAGGTCGTCAAGCTGAAGGAGGAATTGGATAAAATTCAGATTTCGTTAGATAAGGACCCATGTAATGTTAATATCCGAGAGGAAGAAGCAGCCTGTTTAAAGCTATATCAAGAGGCCATGCTTGATGAGGAGCGATTCCTAAAACAGAAGGCAAAACAGAAATGGTTGGAGGTGGGAGACGCCAATACGGGTTACTTTCATAACGCCATTAAATGCAGGAATCATATTAATAAAATACATTTTATTAAAGATACTAAGGGCAATTCTTACGAAGGAAATCAGGTGGCTAATGCACTAGTTGAACATTTTAAGTCTTTTTTGGGTAGCGAAGGTGATGTTACTAAGAAGACGTCGCCGGATATTTTTTCTAGGAAGCTTCCTAGAGAGGTGGCGGATAGTATGGTCCGGGTAGTCACAAAAGAAGAAATTAAAAAGGCCATTTTCTCTATCAATGGGAATAAAGCTCCAGGACCGGATGGGTATACGTCAGCGTTTTTTAAAGGAGCATGGTCGATAGTTGGGGAGGATGTTACTAAAGCTATAGAGGATTTCTTTGTGTCGGGGAGAATGTTACAAGAAATTAATCATACGTTCATTGCTTTAATCCCAAAGGTTAGCACTCCTTCTACTGTAACGGATTTTCGGCCTATAGCTTGTTGTAATGTTATTTACAAGGCTATTAGTAAGATTAATAGACTTTTAGAGGGGTTGCAATCGATCATCAGTGGGAACCAATCGGCCTTTGTCCCGGGGAGAAGAATCTCGGATAATATCCTTATTACGCAGGAGTTAATGCATAACTATCACCGTAGAGCGGGTCCGCCCAGGTGTGCTTTTAAGGTTGATATACAAAAAGCATATGACACGGTTCATTGGGGGTTTCTTGAGGATATTTTGCATGGTTTCGGGTTTCATAATACAATGATTCACTGGATTATGACATGTGTAACTTCAGCTTCGTTTTCTTTAAGCATCAATGGGCACATCCATGGTTATTTTAAAGGAAAACGGGGCCTTAGACAGGGAGATCCGATGTCTCCATTTCTTTTCACTATGGTTATGGAAGTTCTTACGTTAACTCTTCAAAATTCGGTAGAGGAAAGTAATTCATTCAGGTTTCATAACAAGTGTCAAAGACAAAAGATTATTAATTTGTGCTTTGCTGATGATCTTCTTCTATTTGCGAGAGGGGAGGTTAATTCAGCGAAAGTTATTATGGAATCTCTGAATGTGTTTAGAGACATTTCAGGCCTCGTCCCAAGTATCTCTAAAAGCTCAGCGTTTTTTGCAACGTCTCGGATGGGGTTAAAAACAGAATTTTGCAGTTTATTCCTTTCGAAGAGGGTAAGCTGCCCATTAAATACTTGGGAGTGCCTTTGCTAGCATCGAGACTAATGAAGAAGGATTGCAAGGTTCTTGTTGAAAGAGTGAATAATAAAATCACTAACTGGAAAAACAAGTTCTTGTCTTTTGCAGGTAGACTACAATTAATCAGATCGGTGCTATCATCCATTCATGTTTACTGGGCGTCGGTTTTTGTTCTTCCGGCTGCCATCATGAAAGAGCTTGAAACGAATATGAAGTGGTTGTTGTGGGGTCGAGGTTTGGTATCTAAAGGCAAGGCAAAAGTTGCTTGGAAGGAAGTTTGTTTACCGCGTAATGAAGGAGGGTTGGGTATTAAGCGGGTGGCTGATGTAAACCATTCGCTGATTACCTATCACCTTTATAGTATTATTTCGCGAAGGGATTCTATTTGGACTAAGTGGGTGCTTGATAACAGACTGAAACAACGGAGTCTTTGGGATGTTCCGCTGAAGTCTAGTGCTCCGTGGGGTTGGAAAAAACTTCTCAGGTGTAGGGAGAAGGTGCGGCACTTGTTCTGGACTAAAGTGGATAACGGCAAGAGTACGTTTTTATGGCATAACAAATGGTCTGATGATTCGCCGCTGGGAACCATGGTAACTCCGAGACATATGTCTCAGCATGGCTTTACTATAGCTTCAAAGTTGGCGGATGTTGTTCATGATGGTACTTGGAGATGGCCTGATGAGTGGAGGACTGTATACCCTTCTTTATTTCAGCTTTCAGCGGTCGAGCTAAACCTGAATCGGGAAGATGTTGTTATGATTAGGAAATCGGATGGGAAACTAGATGAGTACTCTACAAAAGAAATATGGGAGGCAATCAGATCTAGAGGTTCCGATGTAGCTTGGGTGGATGTTGTTTGGTCAGCTTTTAATATACCAAAACATTCATTCCTTTGCTGGTTGATTTTCAAAAAGAAATTATGGACTCAAGACCGAATGTTAAACTGGAATCACAACATTACTCGATCAATGAACATGATTTGCTGCTTACTTTGTTATAATGGGGTAGATTCTCATGAACATTTGTTCTTCGAATGCAAGTATTCTAGTAAAGTGTGTTCCGCTATTAAAGAGAAAGGGGATATGCAGTCACTTTCGGAGAAGTGGGAGGACATCAGCCAATGGATGGTCCCGAAAGCGAGATCCAAGTCGGTTTATATGGTAACGAATAAACTGCTTATCTCGGCTACGGCGTATTATGTATGGCAGGAGCGTAACACCAGATTCTTTAAAAACCAGCTTCGACCACCGGAACAACTTATAGATTTCATACTTCAAACTGTGAGAATGAAGCTGATGTCGTTCAAGTTTAAAAGGAGTGCACGAGTTCAGGCGTTCTTAGAAGACTGGAAGCTGGAAGAAGTTGATAGGTTTGGAAATGACAAGGGTCTAGTTTGGTTTGCTTCTAGTTGTTATGCTTTTGGATGTTTTCTTGTTTACTTATATGTGGCCTGTCACATATAAGAATTAGGGGGCATTTCGGCCTCTCTACTTGTACTGTTCAATTTTGTTTATAATAGAATCACCGGGGTAACCCTTTACCCAAAAAAACAGACATTCCGGAACATGACCATAAGTTAAACATACCATAAATATCCTTCACATAGCTTAGAATTAGGCTTTGAGGGGTTCGGTGTGCTAAAATAAACTTTTGGGTCATTTAGGGACTAAAAGTGTCAAAAAGTGCATAAGTTTGCACTTTCGTGCATAACTTACGTTCTGAATACATCCGGACATCCAAAAATTTATGTAAGCACTAAAATATTTTATTTTAGTGTTTGGCATAATAAAAATCCATTCGTCACGCCATTTGGATCGTTTTTCGCGCTTATGCGCATTCCGTCGTAATTAACCGAACAACGCAATCGTACGGCCTAACGAACCGACATCCGAGATATTTTTGAGCACATTTTAAGTTCCCTATACTTTAACTTCATGTTAGAGCTTTGAAATGGGGTTAACGGAGCTTAAACGTGTCAAAAGTACATCAAATAGCAAGTTTGGAGCTTCAGGGGCCTGTTCTGCCATTTTTCAAACTTTCTGGTCTGCAGGTCCTTGCGCACCTCAACACTCTGAGTGTTACGGTGCGCAAGCAGGGGTTAGATGCAGAAACTTGTTTTTAACAGCCTGTTTCCAGCCCTTAAACCCCCCAAAGGCCAATGCCATGTGTCAAACTCTTGTGGTGGGGGCAAAATGAGTTACCACAACATTCCGACAAGTCTACGGGCGAGATCAAGGCACGTTATCCAAGAAACGATCCTAACGGTGAACCGAAATCTATAAATACCCATCCATCCCCATTGCAAAACCCACTTGAAATCTGAGTTTTTCTCTAAGTGGTTGTGTTTATACACTTCCTACCTGAGATTACTTGGAAATCAATCTTGCGGGGACCCTTTGTAAGTGTTCCTTCGTTCTTTTATTGCTTTTCGAGTCCGAAAGTCAAACTTTGTTTGAATTTCTGCATTAACCAGTTTATGGTCGATGCGAAGTTCGTTTGAACTTCATAACGTGAGCGTAATCACGATGGTCATAGTCCCTAGAGACTATACCTACTGATTACCACGTTATCTAGGCTCAGTGACGAGTCGTAGTTTCGGCCAAAATGCGCATTCTTGCGTATTTTGTAACCAAACTACTCTTAGGTATCAAAACCGTTTGTTTTGATACCAAACCTGTTTTCTAAACTTAGCTAAGCATGTTTTAACATGCTTAGCTCGTCACTTTTAGTTTAGTGCTTATATAGGGTCGTAAGGTAAGCGATCTAAACAATCGCTTATACTTTCGAACCCGACCCGTTTGGTCGATCATTAGGATCCGACCAAACACATTAGGTGACCATAGTATATAGGGAATAACCTTCCGAGGTTATACCTTATAGTCGCTTCGTTTAAGTAGTTGTATGATAGGTAGTTTATATGCCTTAGGTAAATTACCAAAATGCCCTTTTTACGCCAAAATTCATTTTAAGCATATGTAACATAACTTTTGGTATCTAAACTGATTTGGTAACAATATTAGACATGTTAAGGCATATTTTACTTATCATAGGACTAGTTAGGCGTTCCGAACGCGTTTTACGCGAACGACGCGTTAAAGTAGCATAAGCTACCTAAACGGGTCGTAAAGGGTCGTAAGCACTTAGGTTAGGTTTCATTTAGTATGTAGGCTTTTTTAAACCATATTACATGAGTTCTCATACTCATTTGGTTTACAAGCCCTCATTCTATCCGATCCTCCGATATAGGTCCAGTTTATTAACGTAGTTACCTATATTAGGTGCCGTTTGATTCCGTGATCTCTAGCATTGCTTGGTGGTTATCTTAGGACTTCTGAGCAATCTCAAGTGAGTACATAGACCCCTCTTTTACTGTTTTCAAACTGTTTTGGGGTGGAACACATGTGCCTACTTGTTACTTTCATGCTTTCCATGTTTTCACATCATATACTTGCTATGTTTATTAGTACATTTATAGTACATGATTTCAACACATTTTATGTTATGTATGCCCATCGTGTGCATACTTAGTACATCACTTTACAATACATTTTATGCTATGTATGCCCATTGTGTGCATACTTAGTACATTGTTTTACATTACATTTCATGCTATGTATGTCCATTTTGTGCATACTTAGTACATTGTTCTACATTGCATTTATGTTGCATACGCTCATCCAGCATATGAACACATTATATTACATTTTGAACCGTTGTAACCATTTGACTATGTGAACCGTCGTAACCGTTTGATTACATGAACTGTTTGTAACTGTTGAACCGTGTGAACCTTTTGTATCTGTTGACATGATTTACATTTGACAATAGACATTGGACTATACATAAACATTTCTACAATTGTTAAACATTACATCTTGATGGTTTGGTTTGAGTAAGTGATTTAAGTAACGAGGCGTGTGTAATATGATACAAGCATGGTGGATACGCCGCTGGTACTTCCTATATATAAGTGTTTGTATGGTATCACATATTGTAGCGTTATTTGAATCATTTCAGTTTGAGACATATAACATTTTATACAAATAACATACTTTTCACAAGACATTGATTTACAAACAACTTATCTTATACAAACTCATCTTACATGGTTATTCATTTAACCATACATTATTCTCTTATTCATACATATCATCTGATTTTATCGTTTTTCAAATGATTTACAAGACAAAGCAAATTACAAGGTTCATGACTAAACATTTTCTCAAACATAAGTCATGAATTCTGTTTTCACAAAACCTATGTATCTCACAGGCATTTTTATGCTGACGTACCTATTTTCACATGTGTTTTCAGGAGATGATGCATAGGACTTATCAAGACATACTTAGGCGGACCTGTGCCTTAGTGACTTAAAACGAGACAAGAACTAGTTAATTTTTGTTATATACTCTTTGTTTCTTGTTTAAAACAATGTAAACTTTCATGTTTGATTAATAAAACGAAACTTCAATTTCCATGGATTTGAAACAATTAATTCTGTTACAACACTCCCTGACGTTTCCGCCACGTTTTGTATGTTCTACGTGGTCGGGGTGTGACAGAAAAGTTGGTATCAGAGCCAATGGTTATAGGGAATTAGGTTATTAGTAATGCTTTGACCTAGACTATAACCTTCCTAGGACCCTAACACGAGTTTACTTGCGTTTAGTCATAAAACAATACTGTCACCTATCCTTAGGCGACAACCACAACAAGAACATAAATTTCAAAACCGCTTTGAAAACTAATCATCTGTTCTAGGATGATTGATTACTAGGTTTTCAACCCTCTATTGTAAGGTTTTGAACCCCTTTGAATTTTCAAAACTCTCGTCAGAGTTTTGGGTCCTAAATAGTGTGAACACGTGCAAACTGGAAGAGTGAATGCATGTACCCTGGGTTTTCTGTCTACGGCTAGAGTGTTCATACAAATCCATATAATCGGACCAGTCACTCTTACCTGGGAACTCTTGGGGTGAGTGTCCACTTATAGGCGAGCATGTCTTCGCAATACACTATGAGGATCTATTTGCTTTGATTCAGCCTTTATGTTGTTTGTTTGCTTCGTGGTTCAAACAAATGACCATCAACCATGATTTTGGTCGGTAATTGTAACATCCTATTCTACCCAATGCCATTTCATTTGTTTTCTTTCATGTTTTCCTCTTTTAGAATGCCTCCTCGATGCGAAAACCAGATAGCGACTGCCGAACTGGCAGAAATCATTGCGCAGCAAATGGCTGCTCAATTCCCAAACCTCTTTGTTCAATGGAACCAAGCCAACAACAACAACAATGGTCCATGCAATTTCAAGAGTTTTAACTCGGCTAAACCACTCAAGTTTAGTGGTTCTGAGGGAGCGACTGGGCTTCTTCAATGGTTCGAGAGCATTGAGAATACTTTCCGCCACGTGCAGTGTCCTGACAATCGCAAGGTCGAGTTTTCTTCGAGTGTGTTCCAGAAGAGGGCCCTTACGTGGTGGAATGGGGTTATGAGAGATCGTGGTGCAGAAGTTGCTCTAGCACAGACATGGGCTGAACTTAGGGCCCTTATGATGAAGGAATTCTGTCCTCGTCACGAGATCAGGGCCTTGGAAAGGGAATTTGACGATCTTACGCAAGATAGCGGTGAGCATCGAGCCTACACGGACCGTTATGAGGAGTTAAGTCTATTATGCCCAAACATGGTCACGCCTTTGGATAAGGCAATCGAAAAGTACATTGATGGCCTCCCTGACTCAATACAAGACATTGTGACTGGTAGCAACCCTACTACAGTTAGACAGGCCATTGAGCTATCTGCAACCTTGACTGAATCAAAGATCAGGAAAGGTAAACTTTTCCGAAAAGGTGACAAGAAATCGGTCTAGGAATTGAACCCAATCGAGGAATCAAAGACCATGGATGAACATATTGGATCCCCTAAGAAGTCAAAGAAGCGAAAGGCTTCTCAGAACTTCGCCATGGTTACTCACAATGATCAAGCCGTCCCCAACCAACCAGCTCAACCCCCTGCTAGGAAGCCATACAATGGAACTGCACCCTTGTGCAACCAATGTAGCCTCCATCATCATGCCAATGTAAAGTGCCGCAAATGCCAAACTTGTGGACTTATAGGCCATACAGCAAGAGTCTGCCCAGCTGCAGCTGCACCAAACCAAACTTGCAACAATCCTGCTCAAGGTCGTTTTCTACCAGGTTCTTGCTTCAACTGTGGCGAGATGGGCCATTTCCAAAGAAATTGCCCAAAGCTTGCTAATGCAAATCCAGCACAGGGATGAGCATCTGACCGACTAGAAGACAACATCGTTTAGAAATAATCACGTCTTATGTATTATTTTCTTTTGTTATCAAGGTCCATGAAACAGTTGTTATCATTGTTTATAAATAAATCTTTTATTTACATTGCAATGTATTTATGTGGTTGCATGTATAAACAACATATCTCTTACAATACCGACAATCAAGGAATCGTATCCCTTGTAAAGCAAACTACCCCCAAATTTTTTTTCCCATCTTATGATCTCTTGCGTTTCCACGAAATTCCTAAGTACCCATTTATTCTAAGGAAACGAAGTACAAGGCGCAAGTTACAACATGAGACGAATACCCAAAGTACCACTATAAATCCTTAATAAGGGTACTTAAGGATATTTCCGTAAATCCTAAAATTGTTGTGTTCCTTAATTCGAATATTACGTTTCTTTGAAAACAAAATCGAAATTTAGGAGATCATCCTATCTTTTCAGATAGATCCCAGAGGACATTGAAGTCCAGCGACTGGTTTCCTGGTGTACTTTGAATATCCATATTCAATCACTAACAAGTTAATAACAAATTAATAACTGAGTTAAGCAACCATGTGATTATGTGCTTATGTGTTCCCTTTTATGTTTTTGGTGTAATCCAAGTTTTTGTTATCTAAAATCCTTAATGGACTCCTACGTTGTAGTTAAGTCCCTTGGGTTATAAAGTACTACTCCATAATTAGACCCCTTGAGTGGTCTAGTTAAACAGATTGATCCAAAAATCTGGTTAGGAACATCATGTGATGATATAGCTGAAAGGACTCCTTGGTGGCCTAATTAAAAAGATCATTTGTCGATCTAATTAAAAGGACCCTATGGTAGTCTAGTCACCCTCATCACAGGTTTGATTTTCTTCCCCTAAACATTACAAGGCAAACTGTGCGGACTGGGCAAGGAATTACGTAATTATTGATGCATACATAATTATGAAATTTAGTGCACAGAAACCACAGCGAGCTTTGTTATGTGCCTAGAAGTTAACTCTATTCATTTCCGTTTCTGAGGAAGCACCCGTTGAAAATAACTCCGTTTGTTCATTTTCGTTTCTGAAGATTGTCCGTTGAGGAAATGAATATCCGTTTGATTATCCTTTTCATTTCCATTTCTGAGGAAGCACCCGTTGAAAATGACTCCGTTTGTTCATTTTCGTTTCTAAAGATTGTCCGTTGAGGAAATGAATATCCGTTTGATTATCCTTTTCATTTCCATTTCTGAGGAAGCACCCGTTGAAAATGACTCCGTTTGTTCATTTTCGTTTCTGAAGATTGTCCGTTGAGGAAATGAATATCCGTTTGATTATCCTTTTAATTTCCATTTCTGATGAAGCACCCGTTGAAAATGACTCCGTTTGTTCATTTTCGTTTCTGAAGATTGTCCGTTGAGGAAATGAATATCTGTTTGATTATCCTTTTCATTTCCATTTCTGATGAAGCACCCGTTGAAAATGACTCCGTAAGTTCATTTTACGTTTCTGAAGATTGTCCGTTGAGGAAATGAATCCCCGTTTGTTTATTCCTTCATTTCCGTTTCTGAAGAATACTCGTTGAGGAAAATGACTCCGTCTGTTCATTTTCATTTCTGAAGATTGTCCGTTAAGGAAATGACAGGATTATGCCTTGTATATCTGGTGGTTACTTGACACAAAGTCACAGATGGACTCCTACGAATAAATTTCGGGACGAAATTTCCTAAAGTAGGGGAGACTGTGACACCTGGGTCACTGCGACCATCAAACAAATGCCAAGCCAATGAAATATTGTATTTCATACTTGGGATCTGTATAAATATGTGTATCTTTTGCACATATCAATTCTTGTTCGATTTCAAGCTCTAAATCGCTTTCTAGAAGGTTATACGCGCGCTGATGCGTAAATATAACCAGTTTAATGCAACGAACACTCTGGAATAGTGAAATAGGCTTAACATACCTTAAATAACCTTTACATAACTTATAAATAAGTTTTGAAGGCTTTGGTATGGCAAAATCAAGTTAAATCGCTTACAGGGACTAAACTTGACAAACTGCGAAAGTATGCCAAGTTGAACTGTAACAGACATTCCGAAACATGACCATAAGTTAAACATACCATAAATATCCTTCACATATCTTATAAATAGGCTTTGAGGGGTTCGGTGTGCTAAAATAAACTTTTGGGTCATTCAGGGACTAAAAGTGTCAAAAAGTGCATAAGTTTGCACTTTCGCGCATAACTTACGTTCTGAATACATCCGGAGATCCAAAAATTTATGTAAGCACTAAAATATTTTATTTTAGTGTTTGGCATAAGAAAAATCCATTCGTCACGCCATTTGGATCGTTTTTCGCGCTTATGCGCATTCCGTCGTAATTAACCAAACAACGCAATCGTACGGCCTAACGAACCGACATCCGAGATATTTTTGAGCACATTTTAAGTTCCCTATACTTTAACTTCATTTTAGAGCTTTGAAATGGGGTTAACGGGGCTTAAACGTGTCAAAAGTACATCAAATAGCAAGTTTGGAGCTTCAAGGGCCTGTTCTGCCATTTTTCAAACTTTCTGGTCTGCAGGTCCTTGCGCACCTCAACACTCTGAGTGTTACGGTGCGCAAGCAGGGGTTAGATGCAGAAACTTGTTTTTAACAGCCTGTTTCCAGCCCTTAAACCCCCCAAAGGCCAATGCCATGTGTCAAACTCTTGTGGTGGGGGCAAAATGAGTTACCACAACATTCCGACAAGTGTACGGGCGAGATCAAGGCACGTTATCCAAGAAACGATCCTAACAGTGAACCGAAATCTATAAATACCCATCCATCCCCATTGCAAAACCCACTTGAAATCTGAGTTTTTCTCTAAGTGGTTGTGTTTATACACTTCCTACCTGAGATTACTTGGAAATCAATCTTGCGGGGACCCTTTGTAAGTGTTCCTTCGTTCTTTTATTGCTTTTCGAGTCCGAAAGTCAAACTTTGTTTGACTTTCTGCATTGACCAGTTTATGGTCGATGCGAAGTTCGTTTGAATTTCATAACGTGAGCGTAATCACGATGGTCATAGTCCCTAGAGACTATACCTACTGATTACCACGTTATCTAGGCTCAGTGACGAGTCGTAGTTTCGGCCAAAATGCGCATTCTTGCGTATTTTGTAACCAAACTACTCTTAGGTATCAACACCGTTTGTTTTGATACCAAACCTGTTTTCTAAACTTAGGTAAGCATGTTTTAACATGCTTAGCTCGTCACTTTTAGTTTAGTGCTTATATAGGGTCGTAAGGTAAGCGATCTAAACAATCGCTTATACTTTCGAACCCGACCCGTTTGGTCGATCATTAGGATCCGACCAAACACATTAGGTGACCATAGTATATAGGGAATAACCTTCCGAGGTTATACCTTATAGTCGCTTCGTTTAAGTAGTTGTATGATAGGTAGTTTATATGCCTTAGGTAAATTACCAAAATGCCCTTTTTACGCCAAAATTCATTTTAAGCATATGTAACATAACTTTTGGTATCTAAACTGATTTGGTAACAATATTAGACATGTTAAGACATATTTTACTTATCATAGGACTAGTTAGGCGTTCCGAACGCGTTTTACGGGAACGGCGCGTTAAAGTAGCATAAGCTACCTAAACGGGTCGTAAAGGGTCGTAAGCACTTAGGTTAGGTTTCATTTAGTATGTAGGCTTTGTTAAACCATATTACATGAGTTCTCATACTCATTTGGTTTACAAGCCCTCATTCTATCCGATCCTCCGATATAGGTCCAGTTTATTAACGTAGTTACCTATATTAGGTGCCGTTTGATTCCGTGATCTCTAGCATTGCTTGGTGGTTATCTTAGGACTTCTGAGCAATCTCAAGTGAGTACATAGACCCCTCTTTTACTGTTTTCAAACTATTTTGGGGTGGAACACATGTGCCTACTTGTTACTTTCATGCTTTCCATGTTTTCACATCATATACTTGCTATGTTTATTAGTACATTTATAGTACATGATTTCAACACATTTTATGCTATGTATGTCCATCGTGTGCATACTTAGTACATCACTTTACAATACATTTTATGCTATGTATGCCCATTGTGTGCATACTTAGTACATTGTTTTACATTACATTTCATGCTATGTATGTCCATTTTGTGCATACTTAGTACATTGTTCTACATTGCATTTATGTTGCATACGCTCATCCAGCATATGAACACATTATATTACATTTTGAACCGTTGTAACCATTTGACTATGTGAACCGTCGTAACCGTTTGATTACATGAACTGTTTGTAACTGTTGAACCGTGTGAACCTTTTGTATCTGTTGACATGATTTACATTTGACAATAGACATTGGACTATACATAAACATTTCTACAATTGTTAAACATTACATCTTGATGGTTTGGTTTGAGTAAGTGATTTAAGTAACGAGGCGTGTGTAATATGATACAAGCATGGTGGATACGCCGCTGGTACTTCCTATATATAAGTGTTTGTATGGTATCACATATTGTAGCGTTATTTGAATCATTTCAGTTTGAGACATATAACATTTTATACAAATAACATACTTTTCACAAGACATTGATTTACAAACAACTTATCTTATACAAACTCATCTTACATGGTTATTCATTTAACCATACATTATTCTCTTATTCATACATATCATCTGATTTTATCGTTTTTCAAATGATTTACAAGACAAAGCAAATTACAAGGTTCATGACTAAACATTTTCTCAAACATAAGTCATGAATTCTGTTTTCACAAAACCTATGTATCTCACAGGCATTTTTATGCTGACGTACCTATTTTCACATGTGTTTTCAGGAGATGATGCATAGGACTTATCAAGACATACTTAGGCGGACTTGTGCCTTAGTGACTTAAAACGAGACAAGAACTAGTTAATTTTTGTTATATACTCTTTGTTTCTTGTTTAAAACAATGTAAACTTTCATGTTTGATTAATAAAACAAAACTTCAATTTCCATGGATTTGAAACAATTAATTCTGTTACAACACTCCCCGACGTTTCCGCCACGTTTTGTATGTTCTACGTGGTCGGGGTGTGACATGTTTGAGTCATATATTCATAAAACATCTTTTAGAATCCACCAAGGCTTGTTTGAGTTTTTAGTCATGCCGTTTGGGCTGACTAATGCCCCTGCTACATTCTAAGCACTGATGAATCAAACCTTCAAGTCATTTTTAAGGAGGTTTGTACTAGTGTTTTTTGATGATATACTGATATACAGTCCAAACATGCAGCAACATGTGGTTCACTTACAACAGGTGTTAGACACTTTAAGAAGACATCAGTTGTTTGCAAAGAAAACCAAGTGTAATTTTGGAGGTCAGAAGGTGGAATATTTAGGCCATGTAATCACTGCTGCAGGAGTATCCACTGATCCAACCAAAATAGAAGTTGTTCTACAATGGCCAGTTCCTGTAAATGTCAAACAGCTGAGGGGTTTTTTGGGGATTTCTGGGTACTATAGAAGGTTTATCAGATCTTATGGAGTCATAGCCAAACCACTGACCGATTTGTTAAAGAAAGATGGATTCAAGTGGTCTGATTCAGCACAAAGTTCATTCCAACAACTTAAGTCTGCCCTAAGCTCAACTCCTGTGTTGGCCCTACCAGACTTGACTCAAGTATTTGTAGTTGAAACTGATGCATCTTCTAAAGAAATTGGGGCAGTTTTGATGCAAGATAAGCACCCACTGGCCTACATTAGTAAAGCACTGTCGCCCAAACAGCAGACCATGTCTGTCTATGATAAAGAACTGTTAGCCATACTATTTGCAGTCAAACAGTGGCACTATTATTTGATCTCCAATCACTTCATCATCAAGACTGATCAGAAAAGTTTGAAATTTTTATTGGATCAAAAGATTACGACTCCCCTGCAACATTCTTGGATGGTGAAGTTAATGCATTATGATTTTGAGATTCAGTACAAGAAGGGAATTGACAATGTAGCTGTTGATGCTCTTTCTAGAGTACAAGGTTCTTCTCTATACACATTGTCTATTTCTTCTTTTGAACCACTGCTGTTAAGAAAAATAAAAGGGTTGTGGGAAACTGATGATAATCTCAAAAGTATCATTAGTAAACTTAAACAAGGGGAGCAAATGGGTCAATATAGCTGGGACCAAGACTTGTTGAAAAGGAAGGGAAGGATAGTAATTGGCCAGGATAATCAACTGAGAAAGGATCTAATTGTTCATTGTCATGATTCAACTGTGGGAGGTCATTCGGATTATCATGCAACCCTACAAAGATTGAGAGGGTTCTTTTATTGGAAGGGTCAGTCCAAAGCAGTTAGGGAATGGGTTAGAAATTGCAGCATATGTCAACAGGTCAAGTATGAGACACTGGCTTCACCTTGTTTAATCCAACCACTTCCCATTCCTACTTGTATCTTTTCAGATATTAGTATGGATTTTATAACAGGTTTACCTAAATCTAAGGGTAAAAATATCATCTTTGTGGTAGTGGACAGACTCACCAAGTATGCTCACTTTATTGGTATGACTCATCCAATCTCTACATGTTCAGTGGCAAGAGCTTTTGTAGATAATGTATATAAGCTCCATCGGTGGCCCACCACTATTGTATCAGATAGGGATTCGATATTTTTGAGTAACTTTTGGCAAGAATTCACTCGGATCCAAGGTATTTCTGTTAATATGTCCACTGCCTACCATCCTCAGACAAATGGCCAAACTGAGGTGGTCAACAGGTGTTTGGAGACTTATATAAGGTGTATGGTGCTTCACTATGCTGACTCTTGGGCCAACTGGTTGTCATTGACTGAATGGTGGTATAACACTAACTATCATTCCTCTATTAAGTCTACACCTTTTCAGGCTTTGTATGGCATTCCTCCTCCCATCCATGTCCCTTATGTGCATAGAGATACTAAAGTAGCTGCCTTGGATGAGGAATTATGCTCAAGAGAGGAAGCTATTAATATTTTAAGAAGCACTTTGCATATGGCACAGAATAGACTTAAACAGCAGGCTAATAAGAAGAGAAGTGACAGACAGTTTAAAGATGGTTCTTGGGTGTTTCTTAAATTGAGACCATACATACAGACATCTTTAAGAGGGTATGAGTTCAATAAGTTTTCACCAAAGTATTATGGACCATTTTTAATCGTGGGGAAGGTAGGAGAAGTTGCTTATAAGTTGGACTTGCCACCTGATTCTCAGTTACATCCTGTATTTCATGTGTCCCTTTTAAAGGCTGCCAGTGGTCCTCCAATCAATGTCACTCCAATCCCCAGTGTTCCTCGGTTTTCCTTGCAGCCTGCTAGAGTTGTGGATCAAAGGGTTATTAAGAGGGGTAACAAAGTTGTGTCTCAGGTATTAGTACAGTGGATGGGCCAATCTTTGGTGGATGCAACATGGGAGATCAAGCATGATTTCCAGCTTCGATTTCCAGATTTTGAGTGTGATTAATTGTTGTTGGTTTTGAATTTGTTGTTATTACTTCCTTGTGGACAAGGAATTTGTAATAAGGGGGGGGGGGGGGGTATTGATATGTAACAGTGGATAGTTAGTAAGATCAGTAGTTAGATAAAAGGGGTTAGCAGTGGATAAGGGGTTAGCAGTGGATAGTTAGTACAACAGTGGATAGGTTAAGGGGGTTAATTGTAAAATACAATAGTGTAAGGGTTGTATTGTAAACAGTTGTTGTAAGGTAGTTATAAATGTAGTTACCAGCTAACCGTTTTGGGGTAGCTTGGTTTTGGGGTTTCTCTCTCTCTAGTTTCTCTCTCTAAAATTCAGCTCTTATCATAAAGCTCCGTAAAATTTTGTTACAAATATTAATAAATGCATGTTTAACAATATTAAGAAAAAAATGCTTTTCACTTTTAAACTGCTAAAAGAAACCCGTATTTGTTCTATAATGAAAAATTTTAGTTGCATATTTTTCTACAACTTAGCTCTGGATTTTCTATGGACACTTTTTGTCACGATTTAGCTACGTATAATTTACCACAGAGAAATCCTTAATAATATTTAAAAAGAAATTTAGAAAAATCCATATCAAAATCGAGAGAAACTAAATTTTAAACAATACTTTAGACATATTGGAAAAAAACATATTAAAACTAAGATACTAATATTTAAAAATAATTTATTATAATTCGAAAGTGAAAGTCGGTAGAGAATTGAGAAAAATAGATATTTATAAGATAACTTAAAATGAATTAATATAATCATACAAACTTAGATAAATAGCATTTATATAAGAATTTAATATGTAGCGAAGTTCATAGAAAATTGAGAAAATAACTAATATAAAATAACTAATATAAAATAACTTAATAAAATTTCTAGCAAAGTTTCATTGTAAAATCTGTAGCTAAAATACGAACGTTCTTATTATAGTTAAATCCATTGCAAATACGATTTCGTAGCTATAGTATGTGACTAGAGTAGCAAATCCTTAACAAGTTAGGTGTTTGCTACCGATTTCAAGGTGCCAAATACTATTTTGTATTAGTGTAACTACATTTTTTGTAACTATAGATGTTCTGGTTAAGTGTAATAACTCAATATTATTACTATTATTATTATATATAATTTCTTGAATAACATTGTAAGAATAATAATATAACATTATATAGTTGTCATAAATTCCCCCTTTTCAAGGATGATTTCTTGCAATGATATTTTGGCCTTAATTTCAAGCTTTTAGAGCATATCGCGTAAATGGTATTTTAGTCTTTTACACCCATCAACTTAATCTGCAAAACCCCTATAAATACACAGCCCATTTCACCAAGTTAAACACACACCTGACTTCTCAAGCATAATAACCAACTCCAATGGCAAACCCCTTTGCTTCATCTAAACAGCCCTCGCTCTTTCCAATGACGATTCCAAGCCTCGACGTCTCCAAGGCCGGGTACCGTCTTTTTTACCAATATGAGCGAGCCCTATTCAAAATCTTCTTTCTATTCTTGCAACGCGAGGTTGTTGAGGCAACACTCGTGATCGGGTTTCTCCTGTGGCTAGAAAGGGGAGGGTATACATCGAACCCTCTTGGTTAAATGTTCATCAAGTTTTTGTCCCCTAAAGCAATCAATGAAGTTGCTAATGAGGCCCTTATATGCATTAGGTTCTTGCAAAAGAAAGCAAACAAGTTGATGTTTGAGGGAAGCAACAATAGTTATAACATAACAAAACTTCAGTGTTTTCTTGATCGCAAACATATAAATCTTGATGAGCTTAATCTCTATGGGGATCTGATATGTAATGAGGTATGTTGCATAGTCCATGATGTTTCTGCGAAAGCGCTTGATGATATTCTAGAACAAGTTACCATCCATAGTGAGACTCCTACGATGTACCCTCACCAAGACCCTATAGTCCCCAACGGTTTTGGTGATCTCGGGTACACAGGTACCGAAGTTGGAGTAGCATATCAAGATACAAAATTTGTGCAAAACTATCAGATGGCGCACCAATATCAAAATCAACAGATGAGGCAATCTACATACTTAGGCCAGAACCATACATATGCGGGTGGCCGAGCATTTCTAAATCATATCCGACTAGTGGAAAGTGAGCCAGATGAAGAGGTGCCACCAGATGATCGGACCATTTTCCTCACCTTTTCTAAAGGTTACCCAATTTCGGAAAATGAAATAACAGATTACTTCTGCAGGTATTATATATACAAGATCTTCAATTCAAGAATTATCGTGTTATATGTAACTTTAATAATAATTCTTTTAACTTGATCAGGATGTTTGGAGATATAATCCAGTCCCTACACATGCAACCAATTGAAGCAGGTACTCAACCACTTTTTGCAAGGATTGTGGTTTGAAATCCCTCTTCGCTGAAAGCAGAGTTATAGGTAAAGATGGTTTGCAGGGAAAATCGAAATATGTTATAAATGGGAAGCATGTCTGGGCACGGAAATTTGTCCCCCGGAAACTATAATGAGAAACTTAATAAGTCATCGTTTTTGGTATATTGTATTAGTCATCAAATGTAAATCGTAATACGATGAATAATATCAAAGTTATTTGGACTAGTAAATACTAGATCAATGTTGTGTGGATGTGTATATGTTATCAATAGGCTTGTAAATTTACCGAACGAACACGAACATGTGCATGTCGTGTTTTTTCATTTAACGCAACGAAAAAATACATAGGTTATTACAACCAAAGAAATAAAAACATTGTCTTTAATAATAAATACTAAAATCGCGATGCCAAGTTTCAGGAAGTCTCTGCCGCTTGATGGAGAGGGTGAACCTGAACCTTAATGCCCTTATCTTATGTGTTTTATTGCGTTTTAAGTGATTACATGCTTTGAATGTGATAACTACGAGAGATTGTGGTTTGGCAGGTTAATTGCTTAAATCAGTGAAGTTAAAGTGTTTAGAGAGTGAATGGAACATCTGAGGATGATATACAAGGCAAAAGATGGTGTTTTGGACGTGAATCAGCTTAGAAAATAGCTTGGATGTGCAAGAAACGTAAAAGAATGAAGTTCATGGGCCTTTGGGTCATTATATGAAAGTTGAATATGTGAAGAGAGAGCTTAAGGAATCCCGCCGTAGGCTACGATGGTGATTCTGTAAACGATCAGGTAGTTTAATAACAACAACAGCAGGTCTCCACCGTAAGCTACGGTTGGAGACCGTAGCTTACGGTTCATCTAAACAAAAGTAAACAGCATGTCGTAACCGTAAGCTACGGTCAGCAGACCGTAGGCTATGACGGGTTCGATTTGGAGTCCGCGCATTGACTTTTTTCCAGGGATTAAAAGGGTTTTAAAAACCCTAACTCATTATTCCTTCAACATACGAACTTAGGGAGGCAAGGAACATAACTTGGCGCTATTTTTCACCTTTGATCATCATATTTCCTCACCGAAATCAACCATGTTGAAGATGTAACCGATCACCATTCAAGTTTCTGAAGATCAATTGACCGAGATGAGCGGCTAATCCTTTAGTGGTTTCCTCCGGGTGAAGGATTATTGTAAGTAGACAATTTTATGTGTCTTTTATTGTATTTGAACTTGGTAATCTAAGCATTTGATGCTTTTTACTATTTGACTCGATTGATTGGATTGTAAACGATTAAATTTGTTTAACCTTATTTCTAATTCATTCAATTCCCGATAATTCTAGTAATTGGGATATAATTGGTAGGGGTTAGGGTAGGTAATTTCAATTGATTGTTTATGTGATAACCTTCCGTTGTTTTGCAATCGAAGTAAGTAGTCTTTAGATATCACAATCGATTAATATTCCAACCCTTTTCACTCCGATTTTCGTTTGATTAAGATTATTCACCAATTTGTTCTCGGCGACTAGATTAAATTTCGAAACCTTGCACATACGGGTTTGATATGAGCTTTGTTCTTATTTTGTATGTTTGTATATTTACTTGGTTGGGTGCACACACTTACATGGGTTAGCAGGTAGTAAATTGACATCAAACAAGCTCACTTGTTTATCTAATTGGCTATATTAAACAAATATATATAATACCATATTCAAAATGGAATTTTAGTTTTCATAAAAAAATTATCATCATCATACTCAGTAAATCCCACCAATAGCAAAGCTAAGATATGGTCTGAGGAAGGTAAGATGTAGACAACCTTACCTCTACCCCGTAGGAATAGAGATGCTGCTTCCAGTGAGACCCCGGCTCATCATAAAAAGTTATAAAAACGCTTTTTAGAAGTCTGGTAAATAAGTTTTCCACCAACAAACTATTAGGAAAAAACTCCATAATCTAAACATAATACATTTTCAAAAACTGAATTTGTTGCATTTTTTAGGGATTATAAGTTTAAAAATACTCTTATAGATAATATTAGTTAGTTGAAACAAACTATAGGTTATTCAATTCGTTAGTTTATATGTTCTATATATAGTATAATTAATTAGATTTTTTAACTTCAAGAAATTTCTTGTTCTTTAGAATTCTTGGTTTACAGGTACTTCAATTTTGTGTTGTGTATAATTTTGATTTATTCTTCTATGCTCACACTTAACATTAATCTTATTTATTATTCAGTGGTTTTGGAGCTTCAATATTTATCCTTTCAGATCTTTACACAGGTATGTATGTTTCTAAAACATGATATATTGTTTGTTTTTGTTTTTATATTATGTTTAACTGTGAACGTCGTTTTTTTATCCTGTATTATATATAACGGTAACATGATAAAAATATGTAACTAAAACACTTAACATTTTTTTTCAGTTTCCCAAACTGCTCCAGCTACTACTAATGTATCAGTTAAAGAGGAGAAAAGAGAAGAAACTCATCCTCCAAAGGATGTAACAATCAAATAGGAAAGATACAAGAAATTCCGGAGGACGCTGATCTCGATGATGACAAATGGTGGTGTGACAATATAGATGAGATCCTTAAGATGTTTAAGCAGTATGATTGCTAACTTGATCTCATCCTGATACAAAGTACTTGACACTTGAGCTTTTAGTTTTAAACTTTTATATTTAAGACTTATATTTTCTTATTCGTGTGCTACTTTATATAACTTTTATTTGTGCTTAAGACTTATTTTTGTCTTATCCGTGTATTACTTTATTGCATCAATGGTTTCTTAAAGTACTTGATAATTTAAATGCTAAACTTAATAAGGCTATATGGTGTGAGGGGCATGGTTAGGTCATCAATCGACACGTGTGGGACCATTAATGGATTACTACACCACCCTCTTGTCTCATCCACCATGATTCCCATGGATTAAACCATGGCAACCATGGGCCTCCTTTCCTTATTCAATATTTCCTTTCCTTTTCACAAAAATAAATTAAAATAAGATAATAGTGGTTTGAGTCATGACCACACCCTTAAGGTAGTGGTTTTGGATGATGGATTAGAAGTATGTGACATGGCGCTGATGTGGAGGGTCATGGTGATCATGAGGATCATGATCACACCCTGTAGCCTAATTACTAGACATGTGTAATACTTATAACATATATTCACCACAATAATGTTACCATAAATGTTATACGAATAAGAAAACTATAAAAAACGAGTGTAGCAATGCAAAGTGTCGCCCCCGTCGAATCACGCAGGCACCCTACTAGTGTATATATATATATAGGAGGAGTTCATGCGAGAACCACCCTTACTGCGAGAACCGCGAGAACCAATGTGAACACAACCTAAAATAGCTAAAAAAAACCTAACCCCCCCCCCCCCCACACAAAAAAAAACCTAACCCCCCCCCCCCCCCAAACCTAAACCCCCCTCCCCCACCCCCCAAAAACCTAACCCCCCCCCCCCCCCCCCAAGTTAAAATGCTAAAAACTAAACCCCCAAAAAACCTAAAAAAATCCAAAAAAAAAATTTAATATTTTTTATGCTCAAATCGCTACTTTTAGTGGCAAAAAAAAATTATTATTTTTTTTTTTTTAAATTGTGTGATTTTTAGCTATTTTTATGCATTTTTGGTTGTGTTCACATTGGTTCTCGCAATAAAAGGTGGTTCTCGCATGATCTTCTCTCTCTATATATATAGGGGAATTACAGAGAGAAAACTCACTTGGGATTCTTTTACACTTTTAACAATTCATAAATATAAATTTTATGAAATATTTTGGTTATAAAAAATATAATATCTTATTGGATGCTTTCATAGTAAAATATTATAGCATTAAATTCAATTCAATTTGTTGACAAACTGACCAAGAGGTATCGTTGTCTTTTAACCATTAAAATCCTTATAAATACTCTACCCATTTCACACCACCAAACACACACACACTGAATTCTCAGGCTGGTATACCAACTCCAGTGACGCTTATTTGCTTCATCTAAACAACCCTCAGGATGGATGATTACCGGATTTTTTACAAAGACAAGCGAGCTTTATTCACAATCCGTGAGGTTGTTGAGTCGACACTGGTGACTGGATTCCTCTTATGGCTAGAAAGAGAAGGGTATTCCGCCTACAGCCTTGTTATAACAATTAACAAGGTCTTGCAAAAGAAAGCAAACAACATGGTTTCTGATGGATTTTGCAGAAGCCATAAAACTTTTCTTTTGATTTGTTCAGAATGGCTAATTAATATTTCCCTTTAGTCCATTCACATACATCCATTTGAACCAACCACTCCTTGCTAGGATTGTGGCTTGCACTACTACTATATATAGAGCTGTTATTGCCAGAGACGGCTCACCTAGAAAATCAAAATACATGATCAATGGGAAGCATGTCTAGGCTGGATGAACGAAGAAATGAAACACATGAAAAAACAGATGACCACACTAAGTGGTGCATCGTCAAGTCAAGACCCTAGTCAAAGTGAAGATGATTCTTAGTAGGTGATTCGAAACAATACATGTTTATTGTATTTTGATTAGGTTAATTTTTATTTCTATTAAGGTGGAAAAACACTCGAAAGCTTGTGAGGATAATTTGCATGCCTTTGTCCTTCTGGCGTTTGACACATTTGGCTTCTTGGTGCCGGAAGCGGTTCGGTTCTTGGCTAAAGTTCAGCGTGTGGTCCACAACAACTTTTCGACCCCTCAGGGTCGAGACTTTGTTTTTAGCAGATTAGGGTTTTCTATTCAGAAGAGGGTGGCGGCGTAGTTTATTGCTCGTCTACCTGCTATCGTTATGTAATTTACCCTGGTGATTGGAATGAAAAAAAATCATAAAACCTATGTAGAACAACTTAAATGTCAAAAAAAAAAGTCAATTTATAGTTTGTTAATTATAATTAGTTGTCGATTTACATTTTTGTTATTATACTTAGGCGCCAAAAAACATGGAAATTTTTCTATAAACCAAAAAAGTACATGGAAATTTTTTCTATAAACCAAAAAAGTACATGGAAATTTTTTCTATAAACCAAAAAAGTATATAATTGACATTGCCATAGGGTAGGTTTTTATCAAATATTTTTTAAGTCGATAAAATAGTTTTAGGACAACCCTCTCTTGACGACGTGTCATCGGGTTAGGGTCTAGCTATGGCGATGCATTTTGGTAACGATATTTTCATTTAAAATGACGAAGTAACGGCAAGGAACATATTCTTGACGACAAGTTGTCACCAAAAGCTATGCTGGCGACGAAGGGCTCCTATAGCGACCACATATACGGTCGGGAAAAGTCTTTTCCTTGTAGTGAATAGGAATAAATGTAACCACGCTAAAAACTTGATTTTAGGTTTTTAGATTACCACAAAATGTTCGTTGGAAATAAAATGATAAATTATAATTTTTTAGGTTAGTTAAATTGCCATTTTTATATTGGTGTATTTTATTCTTTTATGAATGTAACGGAAACAAAAAGTAGAAAAATCGATAGTTTCTACGGGCTGGCTATGCTCTTTAGATACAAATCTAAAGTCTTGAAATCCGGATGTTTCAAGTTTTATTAGAAAGCATTAAATTAAAATCAATGGAACCCAAAAGATATAATTTACTCTATTCTTTTTCTTGAAAAGGATTTCAAGAACATGTTCAACATTTAATGTGGTGTTTAATTAGAAATTACGCAAGTGAAGTTTCAGTTTTGATCACAATGCATTCAAATAAAATGTTTTGATTTAAGATTAATAGTAAAGCCATAAGTTACTATTTTTTAAATATTCAACCTAGAACCAAATAAAAGGATATATAAATTCTAAATGTAATATGATCATTTGAACTGTGTTTTTGATAGTTACCCTTATTTTTCTTTTATATAAATCAATTTTTAATTGCGTCTTTTTTTTCATTTTTAGTTCATAAATCTACTGTGATATTAAGCAAAACTGTAGGACGAATTATTATACATTATAAAGTTTGAGTAGAGTTCTCGTACAAATAATTTTAACGTACTAAACATACGAATAGCATGAAAAAAACAAAAACAAAAAAACGTGGTGACATTTTAGTAATTATTTGCTCGTAGGGTAACTATCAAAATTACTTTACAAATGATCCTGTAGAGTAATTTTGATCTTGTGGAGTAATTTTATAAAATGTTTTTATAGAGAAATTTTGATCTTATAGAGTAATTTTTTAAAATGTTCTTATAGAGTAATTTTGATAAAAAAAAAAACTATATTTCACCAAAAAAACCCCAAACACCCTAACCCCCCCCCCCCCCCCCCAAAAAAAAAAAAAAAAAAAAAACCTATAAAAAAAAACCTAAACCCCCCACCCACCCAAACTAAATGCTAAAAACTAAACCATAAAGTTAAACCCCATAACTAAATACTAAAAAAAATTACAAAATTACTCTAGAAGATCAAAATTACTTTACAAGAACACTTTACAAAATTACTCTACAAGATCAAAATTACTCTACAGAATCATTTTACAAAATTATCTACAAGATCAAAATTACTCTACAAGATCATTTGTATAATAATTTTAAATTGTATGTTGTTTGATAAACTGACAGATCAATTTTGATTCACTTTTAGAGTAATTTTGATAATTACCCTACAAGATCAAAATTACTCTACATGATCTTTTGTAAAGTAAAATATTTTTATTCGTAACAATAATTATAGTGCTGGTAAATGACCATAATGATATATCCGGTTTTCAAGCCATTAGTTTTATAACACAAAAACATAGTTTGTAGAAACTATTAATGTTACTACAGTAGAAACTCGATAAATTAATACTCGATTATTTAATAAACTCTCTAAGATAATATTTTTTGCCGGTCCCGACTCGGGGATAGGGTGCTAAATTAATAACTCGCTAAAATTATAAGATAATACATTTTTTATAATTTCTTTAGACCCCACATAAAATATAAATTAATAATTCCTTATATATAGCATATTACATGAATGATTTTGAGTGAGACCTGGATTATCCTATTCTTGCAAACCATAGTTACTATGAACCCATTCTTGCAATTGCTTTTGAGTGAGACTTGGATTATCCTTGTTGTGCTTGCATAATGCTCTTCGAATCTCGTCTGTCATTGTTGTTTTTTTCACACATTTAAGATGGGAAGCCATGTTGTGTGTATGATTTGTTTGTGTTAACCTATTTTGATCTTGTATTTATATAGAAAATATTTTTAATGTCCATAAAGTGATACATTGAACACAAGAAGCATAATAAGATGGGAGATTGAAGGTTTCTTTCAAATTGGGCCGTTCATTTGATATACATGCATTGTATACAATAATTAAGTGGAAGCTTGAAATGTGTTTGTAAACTAAGTATTCTACTATAAATTAATAAAATATTAATAAATATATAAATTAATAATTATTAATTTATCGATTAATTAATAACCCTTTTAATTAATAAATTTTGGTGGTCCCAAGTGTATTATTTTATAGAGTTTCTACTCTACTTTTCGTTTTTGTTACATTCATAAATAAACAAAATATACAAGGAAATAAAGATGGTAATATAATTGACCTAAGAAAAATTACAAATTATCATTTTATTTCCAACAAACATTTAGTAGTCATATCGAAAACCTAAAATCACGTTTTTTTAGATATACCTTTTAGAAAAAAAAAAAAAAAAAAAAAAAAAAAAAAAAAAAAAAAAACTAAAAATGTGATTTTAGGTTTTTCAGATAACTTTGTTGGAAATAAAATGATCATTTATAATTTTTCATAGGTCAATTATATTACCACTTTATTTCCTTGTATTTTGTTTATTTATGAATGTAACAAAAACAAAAAGTAGTAACATTAATTATTTCTAAAAACTACGTTTTCTTTTGTTATAAAACTAATGGCTTGAAAACTGGATACGTTTCTACAAACTACGTTTTCTTTTGTTATAAAACTAATGGCTTGAAAACTGGATACGTTTGTTATAAAACTATTGGCTTGAAAACTAGATACGTCATTATAGTCATTTACCAATACTATAATTATTGTTAAGAATAAAAACATTTCAATTTAGTAGACATAAATAACTTTACAAATATTTCACAAAATGAAAACATTTAATAAGGGAATGTTCAATTTAAAATCGCAATGCTTCGTTAGATAATAAATAACAAATAATAATTATATTATAGACCACAAATTAAAATGACAATTTTATGAAAAAAATATATTGATTATATGACACACCTAAACTAATCTATACTATTTATATTATATTATAATACATGAAAGAGAGACATTTTAAGATATAAAAAAAAGAATTTTTTCCTTCTTAATTTATAAATATACCCCTAAAATGAGGGTAAATTGGTCTTTTAAACAATAATTAAATTTTAGCCAATATATAAGTTAAGCACACATGATAAACGAATGTTGCATTGATCAAACCTAAAACCAATAATCGGTTTCGATACCCAAATGCTTTTGGGCAGGTGGTCAATCCAATAGCGCTATTATTATCTTTTATAGGCTTGGTGTTGTTAATGATCAACGCATGAAACAATGCTAGAATACCCCAAATGCTAGAGTAACTCAAATGCAAGAATAAGTTTAACTAATAGCATAACTACATATAGGCATGAATGAATTCACTTGATTGAGTAAAATTTGAATTTGACAATGTAGGATCTAAGTTTATCAAACTTCTGTATTTAAGCAATCTAAGAACAAAAAAATTATAAATTGTAATGCAAATAATATAAACACACAAGCAGGAAGATATATCAAAACTATTTTATATTGAAATCCATATAATACAATTACAGTATAATGATACTACAATCTCCCCCTCAGCCTAATCACTCACAAATCTGTTCGTACAAAAGAGAATGTGATAAAGTGATGAAATAGATCTCTAACAAGTGAGATATATTTACACCAAGTATAAAAGGTCTATTTGCAATCAGTTGACGTCACTTTGATAGTGACATCTAACATTCCTAATAGAAAATATTCCACAGATGTTAGCAAACACTTAGGAGATCTAACATATGTTCTATTACATGAAAAGTTTGTTCTAAGCTAAGTACTGTTACATTGAGAAACCTCTATTCTTTAAACTGTTTTTGGCTTGTATCAAACCTATGTTTGGCCACAACAAATGTTTGGTCTTCATAATCAATGTTTTGCTTCAACAGAGCTTTGACCTTGAACAACGGTTTCTTCTTCTTTAACAATGGTTCCAAGGCTTCAAACAGATCTTTGGATGTCTTCTAACATATTCTCTTATTAGTGTTCAAGATTCACTATCTTTGTGAGGAGAATGCTTACTCTACTGTTTATGTCTTGATCAAGATGTCATGTTTTGGCTTTTGAATATTATCTTTATTTTTGTAGGTCCAACAATCTCCCCTTAGAAAAGATAATGCCAAAACAGATGTTTATTAGATCAATTTTTATTTCTCATCAACTTCTCTTTTATTTAGCTTTTGAATTGTTGCTCAAATTTTATTGAGAGAGAGTCATCTGGATCCCTTTCAAGTAGAAGACTTATTAGATCTTGCGTATCTTCATCATTAATCCCAAAGGCACTATTCATTGAAATCTTTTGTAATTTCCATTAGCCCCGTTATTGTCAATTCATGGCTTGTCCTATTAGACGCCCATTTTATAATTTTTGAGCTGGATGGATTTCCTAGGGAAGATGTTATTTGATAAGTTGAGGGAAATTGTTTTCCCAAGACTTGACCAAGTAGATCTTTTGTTTTTTATCTGGATGCCTCTACATAAATTCATTCTTGATCCCTTCCTTTCTTAATTCATCTTCATACAAATTCAAATCTTCTACAGACATCTCTTTTTGCCTTTTTAGGTTACTTTTCACACCTGAAGAAATATTCTTTGCAGTAGGATGTTCTTGTGGATCAACCAAAGATCTGATGGGGAAGTCTACTTCTTCATAATTAGGCCTTCTGGGGACTAAGGGATCCTTTGCTCTTAAAGCTTCAAGTTTCTTGTAATGTTGGCTCATCCCATCTGGCCATTGACTATATAGACTTAAATTTGGCCTCTACCATCTCCTCCTTTATTCTTTTTAATTGGAGTGCCTTTTGCGAACAAGCATTTTGCCTTCTCTCCAATTAGGAGGACTGGGTTTGATGTCAGGATTGAGCTTTATCTTCTCAATCCTCAAAATTTCATCTAGAAGGGCTTATGTAGACCATCCAGTGAATTGGGCTCTTGTTGCTTTGTAAGGCTTGTTCTTCATTATGTACTCCATGTAATCTTCCCTTAATGTTTTTTTCTGAGCTCAGGGTCAGTTACAGCTCCTTATGAAGCCTTCTTGCTAACATCTTTGGCAAAATCTTCTAATCTTTTCATTTTAGTGAACTCTTCAGATAGAATTTGTTGAGCATCCTTATCTCATTTCCCTCTACTATTTTTTGCTACAAGAATTTCTGCATGTTTAAGCTTTATCTCTAAAAATTCTTTGATATTTGTAAGCTTTGGGAGATCATGCAGAGATGGGAAGGTGAGCTAGTTTGGATCTTTTATGGAATAGAAAGATTGTATCTCTTGTGACACAGTTTCTAATTCCATTGGGTGTGAGTAGATGGTTATGGTAGTGGTGGTTGATCGTGAGGTTAATGGAAGGGAGATGATAGTTGTGGATGGTGTTGTGGTAGTAGTGGTTTTAATGGGTGATGCTTCAAGTGTTTCTTCATCATCATCTTGGATAATGAATTTAGATTTTCTGGATCTGGTTTGTGATGTAGGTGTTTTAGTTGGTGGTAATGGGATTTTTGTGGGTAATTTTCTTTTTATAAGAAGACCTTTAAGAGTCTTTTGAGTTTGTGGAGGTGTACGTGTAACATCTGTTGTCACTTTTGTAGTGCCAAAATGTTTGGGTAATGGAAGTAGTGGTTTAGATGGTTGGTGTTAGTTTTCTTGAAACAGTGCTTTGAGGGACCTCTTTTGAGGAGCCTTGGTTCTCTGGAATTCTTTTTCTTTCAATGATCTCCTACACAATCAATATCTCATTAGCTTCTCTTGTGTCTCTCCTCTTTTCTTTTTCAATTGCTTCTTGTTTGGCCTTTATGGTCGCAGAAGTATCAGGCCTCTTTTGGGCTTTCTTGTATTTGGGGAGAATTGGAGCAGTGCCAGAGGTTTGGATAAGATGGTCTTTAATGGGCTTAATCTCTGCTTGAGTATCTTTGTACCTAGCATCCACCATATTTCTTATTCGTCCATTTGGATGTTGTGTGTGGCATCTGCAGATTGCTTTTGAATATAAAGATACATTTGTGCATGCACCCTTATTTCTTTTGCTATCTCGGCATTGGTTGGTGGTAGGGATGAGATTGGTACTGTACCCGTACCGTGACAACCCGAGATTTCAAGGTCTTTCCTCTACACATCGCTTGCTTCACAATCCTGTTTGTTTACAATTTGTTTTACGTGGTGTCGTGTGTAGTTGTTTGAATGATTAAAGTTTACTGATGCTTGGTTGATTAAGTGTGTGATGTTAATTCTTTATGTGTAATGGAATCCATGTCGGCGAAGATTAAGGTTCTTCGCCCAAACCCAAGTCGACGAAGAATGGTCTTCGTCACAACCAACATTGACGAAGGTTGATCCTTCATCGCATTCACATCATGGAGAAGAAGGTTCTTCGCCGTGGTATTTCGCCGGCACAAATCTCTTCGGCCCAACAGTGAGCCCGATGAACTGTTTTGTGTGCACATAAATACATACTGTTAGCATGTATTCTCATAACTGGAGAACACCGCAAACCCTAGACCCTCTCTCCCTCCTCACAACTCCACGGCAGTTTTCTCGGCAAGCCTTTCTTCTCAGCACACCATCCTCATCGTTCCAACGTGACTCCTACAACCCCTCGGCTCGGTTAGTAATATCATATCTGCTTTGATTCTTGTGATTGTGTTTGATTGTGGGCGAACTTGTTAATGATAATAAACTTGTATGTGTAATCATGAGTTTCGTATGAACTAGAATTGTTGTTAGGAAAACTTATTGATAATAGGATTCATGATAGTAAAGCTTGGTAAAATCTCATGGTAGCAAATCAATGCAATCTGATCTGGAAGTGTTGGAATGTTAACTGATGTGGGTTGATGATCTATAGTCGCACAAAGTTAGGGTGGATATTATTGACGCAACGATGTTACTTGATGTGAAAATATGATGATTGGTTGTTAAATCTGTGGTGTCGTATTGATTGTGATGATTGGTTGAATATAAACGATGATGATCGATGACACTGTTGAATGATATGAATTGTTAGTAATGAATTAACGGCAACTAGGGTTTATTGATCTTGATGAAACAGTGGAGGTACCACGACGAAGTCCCCCACGACGAACTTAAGTCGGCGAAGATTGTGATTCTTCGTCGGCTGGTATTGGACGAACCCTTAGGGCCTTCATCGAAATCACTTTTGATGAAGTATGGGGATTCTTCGCCACCCTCTTCTTGACAAAGAATAGATCTTCATTGAAAGTATCTTTCGCCGAGAAGCACCCCACAAACAGTAGGTTATGATGATGAAGTTGATGAATGTTTGTGTTTATGATGTTGTATAATATTAATTAAGAATGAGAAACCTAATTTGATTCGTGTGAGTAGCAAACTTAACTGATACGTGCTGTAATATAACATACACATGAGATGTGGATTTGTATGCGATTGAGTACTTGCTATGTGATATACAGTGATCCTTGCAATGAATGCAATCTGTGTCAATACGTGATCTGATTATTATGAAACCGGTGTTATTAGTAACTACTGTTGGGAACATGAACTTGTGATATAAAAGTGTATGAAATCTAAACATTTACTATGTGTTACGTGACAATGTTAATACACGTGACTTGTTGAACACGTGATCTAGATATGTATTTACGAAACTGATCATCTTTGGTAACCACGGTAGGGTATGGTTGACCAACTTGGAACGGGTAATGTAATGTAACATACCGAGCAATCTAAGGTGAGTTCACTTCTCTTGAGCATGCGTCCCGTTGGGTGGGACAGTCAAATGGGTATTCCTGAGAGGAATATGTCTTTGGGTAAATCAGTGGGTATTCCTGAGAGGAATAAGTCTTTTGGGTAAAACTGGAATGTTGGATAATACACTCAATTCCTATCACCATTAAGTCCCATCTTGTTTGTTACCTGAGAGGTAACGGGGTATTAGTTGATAGCGCTATTTATGTTTGGCACCCTCACCCTGTACCTGAGAGGACGGGTGTGAACTAATGACCCAGTCATGAACAATGCTTAGATAGGGGCATTGGGGAAGGGCAAAAATAATCTGGAACCATCTTGTATGGTACTCGAGTTATTATCAACATTCCTTTCGGAATTGTTATTAAACTGGATTAAACACTTGGTAACCAAATGTTTTCATAAAACTGTGAACTCACCAGCGTTGTCTGATACACTTGTGTGCATGCTCGCAGGTTATTGATATGTGTGGATGTGGAACTTGCTGTCTGGGATGCTGGAGTGGTCATGGATCAAGATACTTGGGAACTTGAAATGAGACTAGTTGATTACATACACTTGGGTTTTGATTAAACTTTGTATTATGCGTCCGCTGAACACAACGAGTTGTAAATAATATTTTGTAACACTTTATCTTAATGAATGAAAGCTTTATCTAAAATCTTGCATGGGTTCAATGTGATTGGTGGCTAGATCCTGGTACGTCACATGCCTCGCGGGGGTTCCCGTTTGGGGTATTTTTGGGGGTGTGACAGTTTGGTATCAGAGCCACTGGTTATAGTGAACTTGGTTTTAAAAATGTTTTTATAAAACCAGACTATAACCGAACAGTTCTGAATACGTGAATACGACCATGACCCTCAGCTCCAGATTGCAAGGTTCGTCTTTTTTCATCTGCTGCATACATTGCATGACTAGTACACATTTTCTTATGATGTAGTGTACGAACACACACCCGTCACTATAGCATGATTACATGAATTGTTGCTTACATTATGATGCGTTGATAGTATGTCATAGTCTTTGGATTTCTGTGATCTTATCATTTTGACAATCTCCGTCTGACATCTGAGTTTGAGGAACCATTTGACATAAGTTAGGAGGAACTGAGATGAGCATGCAAATCACAATATTATTGTGGGTGCACACATAATAATAATGTGAGGTGCATGTGAGTCCCAGTGAGACTTAACAAGTGAAAAAGGGGTTCTGATCCGTTATTCGACCAATGAGGAACATAACAAATCTATAGGAGTCATAGCAGTGATTGTCTCCTACTTGAACGTGATCTTTTCACTCCTCTCTGAATCCTTACGAATCTCGATGCTATCGAATATCACCTGAACACTCATCTGAACATCTAGCAAACTGTGTAGAATGTTAGGTGCTTGTACGAATGTCTCTAAGTTGGATGTCGCAGCGTCGAATGATTGGTCTATACCTTTCTCGCTTTTCTTCGTTTGCTGGAACTTAACGTATTGACGCCTTAGATCCCGAAGTGCGATCACTTCTGCAACACTCTAGAAACATACCGTGTATTACTTAATCAACTTGCAAGAACAATGGACAAGAGGATGTGCGTAGTGCCTTACCGACCTCAGTATTAGAACGACCCTGATCACCGGCAACGAACATCAGCAAATTGACTTCAATCGAATCCTTAACCCTAGTCAGTGACTTATGGGAGTCAACTCTTACGAATCAATTGGGACATACGCGATGACAATTGACTATGGTGTGGAATGTGTAACTGCCAGCACAATGAGTAGCGCCTTAGGACGTGACACGGAAAGTGAAAAGATGGACCCTGTTGGTGATAGATCGCATGGATCCGTTTCAAGCAACGACATTAGAGGCCACAGACACGGCGACATCAAGGTACTCATAATCATAGCCTACAGTACGGAAATGAAGGTGCCTACGACATGGATTGGCCGTTGTTAGATCAAGACGACAACAACCAAGGGAACGATGGCAGTACTGTAAATCCTTGTAACGAAAACAACAACACTGGAAATGATGCTCTTGGAAGGGCATTTAGGATTGGCGTGGGCGATGCTAGGAATATAGCAACATGGTGGCCTACACGTTCTTGGTAACTAATCGCTTCGTATCTGTTCTGTTTAACCCTGATGCTTCTTGAAACCAAACCTGTTGTGGAATCGGCTGATGGCAAGTTAATTGAAACCTCATATGTTCGTTGGGATTCAAACTCGGCCTTGTGGGACAATTTTTCGACATCGACCTTCCTTCTACTATCCTTGATGGTTTCAATGCAGTGGTTAGTGTGGATTGGTTATCTAGATATCACGCAGATATACCCGGTGAGGAGAAAATTCTGCGTATCCCTCTCCCTAGTGGAGAATCGTCGTCTGACCTAAAGTGTCAGAGTGGTGTAAAGGTTAGTATCATTTCAGCAACGAAGGCCCAGAAGTATCTACGGAGGGATTACCCCGCTATGTTAGCAACCATTACTGATGTTAAGGCTAAGGAAAAGAGGATCAAGGATCCACCAATTGTTCGTGATTCCTCTCGGTGTGCTACCCGAGGAACTTTCATGTTTACTTCCACAACTGTTAGGCAGAATCTCAATTTGATCTCACGCCAGAGGCAGCCCTAATTACTCGTACTTCTTACCGTTTTGCACCATGAGGATTGCAAGAACTGTCTAATCAACGACAGGAACTGTTGGATAGGAGTTTTGTCGGATCTAGTTTTCTTTCGCTTTGGGGAGCCCCAGTTATATCCGTGAAGATAAGCCTTTCCGTATGTGTACTGATTATCGAGAACTCGACAAGGTGACAGTCAAGAACCGTTTTCCTCGACCATGTATTGACAACCTGTCGACCAGTTGCAAGGGTCAAGCTCCCATTCGAGGATTGACTAACGAACGAACTATCATCAGATGGAAGTCCAAGGGGAGAATGTTCCTAAAAACGGCACATCGAACACAATGCGGCCATTGCGACTTTGTATTCCATGACCTTTGGGTTAATCAACACACCAGCAGCTTTATGGATCACATGAATCGACCATGTTTATTAATGATGTTTGAATCATTTCTAAGAGAAAGGAACATCATGGGCGGCATTTGTATCTTATT
>JARYGA010051755.1:0-35115 GCA_030545235.1 Helianthus tuberosus | reverse complement strand
AAGATTCTTATTTTAAAAATTTACATAGGCAGATTATTTTCAAAAGGAATGATTTTGATTTATTTATTTCATATATAAATTATTTATGCACATAAGGCAAACATGAAATTTATAAAACCAACATTCCATTAATTATACATAATATTACACGCTGCCCTAAACGGGTCTTTTCAAATAACAACTTTCCCACGCAGGGGTTTAAATAAATACTTACCCTCGCAGGGGCTTAATAACACACATAATAGTCCACGCAGGGACTTTAAACAATAACATACCCTCGTAGGGGTTTATAGAATGACAGGCCCACGCAGGGGCTTAAAGCAAACAAACAAACATACATACATGCCCACGCAGGGGCTAAACTGATAAAAGGAGGTTACAACAATAATGGAAGGATTCAACGATCCTTCTTGTTCTTCCCTTTGATCAAGCTTGCCAATCCTTGGAAAAAGCTTCGTCTCTCCTGGCGGTCGCGGCGATTTTCCCGCTCGACCTGATCCAGCCTCTGAAGAATTTCCTCCCTTTCTGGGGGAGAAAACCGAGGTGGCTGCGATTGCGTCCGGATAATAGGCCTAGGAGGTATCGGGTACCCCTGAGTCGGGTAACCTACTCCCCATGGGTCTCCATAGGGTCCTTGGGGGTTATAGTTAGCCGCTACCATGTAAGGATCGGCCTCCGCGTAACCGTAGTTGTGGTGAGTCGGTTCAAACGGGTTGTATGCCATGGAACCCGTATATGCTGGAATTGGGTTATCAAAACCCATCGGCGGTGGCTGTGGTACAGCTGGTTGTGAAGGTCCACCCATTTGTGGGTCCTCCTGATGTGGCGGATAGTGGCTGCCACTGGATTGACGTGGAGAGCTGAAATGAAAGTCTCCTGCTCGTGAAGACATACGTGCACCGGTTCTCCTACGCCTTGGCGGTTGAGGAGGTGCCGGCTGAACTGGTGGCGGTGGAGGTGGTGGCGTAACTGCCACAAATCGGGGATCCCCCGAGGAATATTGATGATGCGGCTGCTGCTGCTGATGAGGCGACGAATGGTGGGAAGGTGTATAGTACCACTCGTGCTGATTAAACATGGCTTGGAAACTGTCTGGACCACCGTAGGGTGATCCGTGAAAAGAGGATCCGTCTAGCCGGCTCAAATAGGTTTCTTCTGTTTTGGCGTGGATCGTCACTCTCCGTGGTAGACGGAGCTCGGACATTTGAGGGTCCTGCCTCGTTATCATTGGGGGCGGTGATCGGCCCCTTTCCTCGTCCTCTTCTACGGAAAAATCTTGGAGGCATCTTTGTTAAGCCTGTCAAAATAACATAAGATAACAATAACAAAATATAAAATTTAAAGGACAAAACAAAAACCGAAAAGGTGGAATTTGTCCTATGTTATATGTCTAGACTCGAAGGTTTAGATATGTGCAATTGTGTAACTGAGATTAAACACAAAAGGCTAGTGTTTAATTCACTCAGTGTTGGCTCTGATACCAACCTGTCACACCTCGAATTTCCACGTGTCACCGGTGGGCCCGGTGGGGAGTATCGTGACGTCATGGTTGGCAACATAATAGTCAAACAACACAATATTAATATGCACAGCGGAAGCAATTGAAAATATAATACAACCGAATTTATTATTGTAATATCAAATGTCACAATATTCGGAAGTTTATCCACAGAAGGATCGTAAATAAAGTGGGAACAATAGTTCAACAGACTTCAGGCATCTTAAGCTTGCGAGACTCTTTATTGATGCTAAGGAGACAATCCAGCCAATTACGTTTAGTACCTGCATTTAGTCTTTTTGGGAAAATACGCCAGTTTACACTGGTAAATACAATCAACTGACTCATTTTGGAAAATGATTTAAAAAAATTGGTTTGGATGCACATGGCATAAATGTTTTATAATTTGATTAAAATGCACAGAGGCAAGATTAATCTTTTTAACTTGGGAGAATTATTTAATATTATAATCTTGTGAACGAATTACATGTTCCTTGTGCGTTCAGTAGCCCGGATCTTGTCTGGGTTAAAGATCAATAGACACACCACAATAATGAGTTATACACTGACAGGTGTACGCCTACACCCCGTGCTCAGGTCGTGGCCATCTCGTAAGATGATGCCAAGGATATCCGGGACATGGTCATTAACCCCCCAAAGGCTTTAAGTAACAAGACTGTTTAAACGATCCGATCAAATTTATTCAATTACCCACTCAACGGTGGAGAATTTGATGCCCGATCAAGCGGTATGCTATATACCGTAACCCAAGCCCGTATAGGGAAAATAAGTTAAAAGTATTTACCTGAGCAAGTATTAATCACAATAAGAAAAATGCACGTAGCTTTTACTGGTTCTCCTAATCTGGAACGAAGGTTTATAATAACCTATTAGAATCCTAACGGGTCTTTAATTAGGCTTAAGCTTAGACCGGCTAGTTTCAAGATACGGTTCGTACGCACGATTAAGCGAAGACCGGATAGAATGTGATTTAGACCCGACAAGTTTGAAGACTTGTTTAATATGGGTTTATTATTCACATTCTGGATTTTGAGATAAAACCGTTAAGGTTTGACCCATTTCGGCTAATTTATGTAAACTTGTTACATAAACCGAACCGTACGCGTAATAAGCGTGACGGGTATTCATGAGAGCTATATACAGGTTTTCTAAGTTAATTATGTCTCAAATATGTTGTGACATCAGTAAGATGTCTTTCATTATGCCCGAAACGTGTTTAAACACAAACTAGGCCCCGTAGGGGTAGTTTGGTCATTTAAAAGTTTATAAAAGAGTTTAAGTAACAACCTGAGTTACAGGTCTGATGTAATCAGCAAAAATACATAATTTGCTAAGTTATATCAGTAGGATAAAGCATATATGTGAAATTTATCAGTTTTAACCAAACTATGCCCCGTAGGGGTATTTTGGTAATTTCACATAAGCCGAAAAGCTCAAAACCGGAGTCTGAGTTAATCAACCTTTGCTTACTGTTAAAATATTCTAATTTGCCTAAAATATCAGTAGGTATCAACCCGGGTATGTTCAATATAATTTTATTACATACTATGCGTTAAAAACGCTAAATATGGCGATTAAAGGCCATTTCCGGGTTCGATACTTAAATCTGATATTCTTATATTTCCATAAGGCTTAAAATAATTTATTTATCATATGTGATCAGTAGCAAAAGGTTTGGAGTCGTTTAGATGTGTAAAACTCGCTTTATGGCCCGTAAGGGCAAAACCGACAATTACCGGATTAAGCCTACGACTACTAGTTATGCTCAGCCTAAAATTAATTAAAAATCTTTAAAAATCCCAAAATAATATATTACATCAGTGGGTATTAAGTTTGACACCAAAAAGTAGGCTTAACTAGGCTATACGCTAATTACGCCGTTTTATTAACATAAAGCTTTAAATTTGCGATAATGAGCATAACTCTTAATCTACAAGTCAAACTGATGTCAAACTTTGCATACAAGTTTATATTTCTGTAACTAAGGTTTCTACACTTTTACATTTTCATAAATCACGTTTTAAGGTAATAAGGGCATAACGGTCAACATATGAGCAATTAACGGAAACATGCATATTAATTGGATAACTAATGAACCAAGGTGTATAATCACAGAGGGTTGTTCTAACATGTAACCTAATCCAATTAAAGCTCTGAGGCATTTCTAAAACATGCCTAAACGGGTCAGAACTGAAAGTCAAAGTGAAAGTCAAACTGTGTGACTTTCGGTTCCGAACCGGGTCTAAACAGGAATTTGTCGGGTTGAACATGTTTGGACATGTTCTTACACTTATTACCAAGTTACAACAATGATCCAACAGGTTGTATATGATCTATAATGTTAATTATGCATAAATGGCATTTTAGACTTCCTGTTGACTTTTTAAATATAAGTTTGACCCGACTTTTGACCTGGTTAGAGTGGTGATCAGGGGAAACCCTTTTGAGATTTTATTACCCACATAAATACCAACCTATAACTACTTTTAATTTGAGATATGACTGAGCCATTATTGACTAATCTCGAAGTCAAACCGTAATTACGTCTGTTTGACTTTTAGCTAAATAACTAAGCTACAATTAATTAGAGAAGGTTAGGCAACTTACAAAGGTCCTAAGCTTGATTAGAGAACACTTGAGAGGAAGTTTGAGTTCCAGAAGTGCTCCAAGAATGCAGATGAAGATGTGATGAATTGTTTGCAACTAAAGGCCCTTATATAGCATTTTAGTCACCACAATTCTTTGACACTTGTGTCTACTAGTGCCCACAACTGATCAACACTTGTTACTAGGGCTTAGGGGGGTGTCTAGGGGTCAAGAGGAATGTGGAAAATCGGATGGGATCGAGCAGAAAGGCAATGGCAGGCAACAACCCAAGGTTTTCGGAGCTGGGCACCCCTAGCGTGACGCTAGGCCTCCCTCGCGTCGCGCTAGGCCTCCTCTGATCAGCACTTTTGATTTTTTTGCGATTTGATCCTTGGCTCTTCAACCTCCGAGTAGGCACTTGATTCTTGCATGGTAAACCTTCATAATTGATCTATAGAGGCTTTAAAACATATACCCACTTTGTTAAGTCCCCGGGTAACTTTATTGTTACCCGAAAAGTCCTAACTTTCAACGTTTACGTTTTAACCCTTCGCACACGAATTTGATCATAACTTTCTCATACGATAACGAAACTTTATGAAATTTTAATCGTGCATTCTAGTGAGCATAATTTACTGTTACAAAGCTTCGGGTTTGTCAAAAGGTCACTCAGAGGTATAACTTAAACATGTTGACACATTTAGCCCCTTTAGTTTGAAATCTCTCACTTTTAGCTTCGTATGATCCATGATTTATTCGTTTGAAGGTATGAGCACCATGTAGGGTTAATGTACATTATGTTTATTCACAGTTGACACTTAGAATACGTATATTCACATACTTTCCATGTTTGTCAACTTTAGTCCTTCTATAATATTTCTTTCACACGTTTAAACATTTGACACGTGTCTACACATTATAGGACGTGAATTTTCGAGGTGTTACAAAAGGTCACTCAGAGGTATAACTTAAACATGTTGACACATTTGACCCCTGTAGTTTGTAATCTCTCACTTTTAGCTTCGTATGATCCATGATTTATTCGTTTGGTGATATAAATATCATGTAGGGTTAATGTACAATGTATTTATTCACTGTTGACATTTAGAACTCGTATTTTCCCATACTTTCCATGTTTGTCAACTTTAGTCCTTCTATAACATTCTTCCACACGTTCTAACATATGACACGTGTCTACACATTATAGGACGTGAATTTTCGAGGTGTTACATCCTCACCCCCTTAAAATAAATCTCGACCCGAGATTTACTGAAATAAATAAGGGTACTTTTCTTTCATCGTGGATTCAACCTCCCACGTATATTCGGGGCCTCTACGAGCATCCCGGTTGACCTTTACAATAGGCACATGCTTCCTTCGAAGCTTCTTAACCTGTCGATCTTCGATCGACAAAGGTTTTTCCACAAATTTTAAGCTCTCATCTATGTGCACATCTGTATGCGGTATTACCAGTGATTCGTCAGCGAAACACTTCTTCAGATTGCAGATGTGGAACACATTGTGAATTCCACTGAGCTCTTCTGGTAAGTTTAACTTATAGGCAACTGACCCGACACGTTCGATAACCTCAAAAGGTCCTACGTATCCCAGGCTTAGCTTGCCTTTCTTACCAAATCGCATCACCCCCTTCCAGGGTGATACCTTAAGTAACACTTTGTCACCTACTTCGAAGTGAAAAGCTTTACGCTTTGGATCTGCGTAACTCTTCTGCCTATCTTGGGCAGCTTTGAGACGGTCACGAATCTGGACAACTTTGTCCGTCGTTTCAAAGACTATCTCTGGTCCTGACAATTGGACATCTCTAACTTCTGCCCAACAAATGGGCGATCTACACTTTCTACCGTATAATGCCTCAAAAGGCGCAGCCTTAATGATGGTATGGTAGCTATTGTTGTAGGAGAATTCGATTAATGGTAGGTTCTTATCCCAACTACCACCCAAATCGATCGCACATGCACGTAGCATGTCTTCCAACGTTTGAATAGTACGCTCACTCTGACCGTCAGTCTGAGGATGATAAGCCGTACTAAAATTCAAACGTGTGCCCAAAGATTGTTGGAAACTCTTCCAAAAATGTGACGTGTATCTAGTATCTCGGTCAGAGATAATAGACACAGGTATGCCATGTAAGGCTACAATCTTATCAACGTATAACTGGGCTAACATGTCGGAGCTATAAGTCTCCTTGATGGGTAAGAAATGTGCTGACTTAGTCAGTCTGTCAACTATAACCCATATTGTATCATTTCCTTTCTTTGTCTTAGGTAACTTGGTAATAAAATCCATAGTTACCATTTCCCACTTCCACGTAGGAAGTTCAGGCTGTGGTAGCAAGCCTGACGGCTTTTGATGCTCAGCTTTGACTTGCGCACATGTCAAGCATTTAGCTACATAGGTGGCTACAGACTTTTTCAAGCCTATCCACCAATAATTTACCTTTAGATCCTGGTACATCTTATCAGCTCCAGGATGAACGGAGTTGTCACACCCCAACCGATGGCGGAATCATCGGGGCGCGGCACTGAGCGAAACAGATTGTCCAGAAGTTTCCATAACAACTATCATTACCATTCAATTTAAGTTAACATGTCCCATACCATGTCTCAAATAGCAAACAAGTTATTACAGACAAAAACTAAACAAATATTCTGTTCCGACAACTCAGATTTAAGCATAACTAAATTATTCGTTGGTTTCTAGGACTCCAATTCCTAGCTTCGATTTCATCACAGCCCGAGAAGCATATAAACAACCTAGGCACCTGTCACATACGTAAAAATAATGTCAATACATAAAATGTAAAGGTGAGCATACAAGTTTGATAATAGCATATAGAGTTCGAATTCGTTTACGCATAACCAGCACGTACACATAGTGAAATGGAGCACGTTAGTTATCGACATAGATCCATCGATACCAATGACTGCGGGTTGACTGCCCGAGGCAGTTCGCAATACACGATTACCACCGTAATCCATGCAAGTAAAGGATCCTTAACAACCCCCGTGTGAACGGGTGCTGAGTCCAAACTATAGTACTATCGTTGCTAAGGCAGGTAGACAGCATTCCATGTGTAAACATAACAAACAAGCATTCATAAGCCACGTATAACATGCGATAATGGTTAAGCGTTAAAATAGCTTGAGTAGTGTGATAGTTGTAGTTTGAATAGTTGTAACGTATGTAACACCCAAAAGTGCTAAAGCAAAAAGGGTTCGAGTATACTCACAGCGATATGGATTGAAGGGAGCGCTTTACAGCGAGTACGATTAGCCTGAATAGATTTGATAACGTAACGGTAAGTGACGCGTAAAACAATACAAGTGAGAGTGGGTAGGATGACTGATCGTGCGGTTCAGTCGTCCGTGAATAGGGGTCATCCGTGCGCATGACCAATCCGTACGGATGGTGATGCGTGCGGATGGTGTTCCATCCGGATAGGTCATCCGTGCGTGTGACTATCCGTGCGGGTGGCAACCCGTGCGGACGAGTCATACGTGCGGACGACTTACCCGTCTGGTTAGATTGCTTGCGTGGATAAACGTCCAAGTGGATTGTTTCTTCCTAAGATGTGTTTGTGTATGATGGCTTGTGCTTTGGAGTTTTCGTTGTAGCATTTAGAAAACACCAAAGTGTTTCTACCTTTCAAGCCGGCCGCGCGGACGGTGGTCCGTGCGTATGGTAGTCCGTGCGGACAGCCTGTGCGCGCGGGCAGGGTCAATCCGTCCGGATAGCCCGTCCGTGCGCACGGCTTGGCCGTGCGGGTGGGGTTTGCTCGATTTTCATTTTAAGGCCTTAGTATCTCATGATCCGATGAGTAATCCATTCAGAGGTCGTCCGTCCGGATTGCTCGTTCGTCGATACTCAAACCTCGCTTGGAGAGTGGGTCCCAAGTGTAGTCCGTGCGGGTGGCAACCCGTGCGTATGACCTGTGCGTGCGGATGGTAACCCGTGCGCACAGCTTGTCCGTGCGGGTAGCCTGTCCGTGCGGACAACTGCTCTGGTTGTTCCGTTCGTCTACACTTGGTTTCTGTTGTCATTTATCGAGACGTTCTGATTACGTGGCAACCACTTGGAGTTGTGTTCTCACTCGCGTGACTAGCCCGGTTAGGAATCACCCTAACTTGGCCTGCCGGCGACTCAGAACGGTCGTCCCGGTTAACCCCGAAATCAGTTGTCTAGGGTACAACTCCAGATCTGGAACTAGGGTATCACTATTGACGAGCAAAACACTAGGACTGATCGGATTTGTACCGGTTTTAAGGGTAAAAGAAGGAGAGAACTTAGGTTTATTTCTTTCAACTCTTTTATCCTTAGGAAAGTTTAGATCTAGGTGAAATTATTGTAAAAACTTGTAGAAATCGTTTAGATCTGAGATATTCTTGGTGGAATGAGGCCAAGCATGAAGTTCCTGCGAACTTCATGATGACGTCACCCGTGAACACCTCAAGTCCGGATGATTTCATGGTTAAAATCGATGATTCGAAAGATAGAAGCGTGTAGAATCGTGCAGTGATTAAAGATGTACAAGAATTAGTGCAAGATCTTACCTGGATTGAGAGAAATCTGGGAAAAAGGTGGAGAATGCGTGTGGTTCGGACGTCACTTGCCAAAAGTGGAAAAAGTGGATAGTGACCCGTGTATTTATAGGATGCCAAAAAGGGAAAGGGGGTGAGCCGTGCGCACGGCACGCACCCGGGCAGGTTGTCCGCGCGGGCTGGCCATCCGTGCGGACTGGCAATCCGTGCGGATTGGCCATCCGTGCGGATGGGCCATCCGTGCGGATGCCACCGCCTTGGGCGAGCTCGATGCGATGTTGATTTGGCTCAGATTTACGATTGGTTTGATAGGGTTTCCTAATTCAAATTACTTTCAGTCCCAACTACTTCTTATACGTTTCGATTCGGGATTTGAGTTCGGGTTCGATCATATTCGAGTTAGACTTCGAGTTCGATTGAGTTCGCTTGATTATCACCACACAACATAAAATAAACATGCACAAGTAACACGTAAGGCTCACACACACGTATAGCTGACAAATAAAATACGAAATTCGAGTTTCGATCTGGTGTCGATTTGATTAGCTTGCTTGATTATCTTTATCGCATTGTTACTTCCTATCGTTCACAGTCGTAGATCGATCGAAATATGATTGGTGAGGCTTGATTATTGTAATGTACGACATTTACTCCACATAATCTAAATATAATAGAAACAATTCTATGAGTCACGTCGCGCGAATTCGGTCGTTGACTTTGACCTTGACTTTGACTTTCACTCGTGAAAACACGGGGTGTTACAGCCTCCCCTTGTTTAGGAAATTTCGTCCCGAAATTAAGCCGGAAGCTGTAACTAATTCGTGAATCACGTGTGGAGAATCGCCAAATTAGCCAGGATTTCACGGTTGAAATTGGCTGATTTAAAAGCTTAAGAAGTCGTTTGAGAGAAATCTTTCTCGAATTATTTTGATTGCCCTGATCAAACAACAAGATTCGTACCAGATTTCATTGTATACAGATCTCAATTCGCATCAGATTCGATAAAGTTCTTCAAAATCTTTTTCTTTTTCTTTTTCTAGTTTCTCTTATTTACAATATTCAATCTTCATTAGTTTCGACGGTTTCTGTTGGCTTCCATACATATTATCATATTTCAAATTCTCTGAAATCTCTCTCGAATACTCGCCGTTTTAGTTGGACGTTGCTTCTTCGTTGAACAGCTGTGGATACTTTGCCTTCATGTCGCTTTCGAGTTCCCAAGTGAACTCCGCGCCTTGTTTGCCTTCCCACCGGACTTTTACAATGGGAATGCGTGAGCGCCTGAGTTCTTTGGTTTGGCGATCCATGATTTCGACAGGCTTTTCCACGAAGTGCAATGTTTCGTTCACTCGTAAATCGTCTAGAGGAACATGTACGGCTGGTTCGTAGATGGTCTTTCGGAGGTTTGACACGTGGAAGATCGGATGGACATTGTTAAGTTCCTCCGGTAATTCGAGTCTGTAGGCGACTTTTCCGATCCTTTCCAGAATCTTAAAAGGTCCCACATACCGAGGCGCAAGTTTCCCCTTTTTGCCAAATCGGACTACACCCCTCCAAGGTGATACCTTTAGGAGTACGTAGTCGCCAATGCCATACTCACGGTGCTTGCGCTTTTTATCGGCGAGAAGCTTCTGTCTATCTCGAGCCTTCGCTAGGTTGTCCCGAATTTGGAAGATTTTGTCTGTCGTTTCTTGTAGTAGTTCCGGACCGGTTAGTTGCGAGTGACCGATCTCGTGCCACACAATAGGCGATCGACATCTTCTTCCGTATAAGGCTTCGAAGGGAGCCATCTGGATACTAGCCTGGTAGCTGTTGTTGTACGAAAATTCGACTAACGGAAGGTGTCTATCCCAATTACCACCAAAATCTAGAACACATGAACGGAGCATGTCTTCAAGCGTACGAATCGTTCTCTCGCTCTGACCGTCAGTTTGTGGGTGGAACGCGGTACTTAGATTAAGCGTCGTACCTAGTGCCGTTTGAAACGTTCCCCACAGCCGCGAAGTGAATCGAGCATCACGGTCAGAGATGATGTCACGAGGCGTCCCATGTCGACAAATGATCTCGTCTGTGTAGATTCGGGCTAATCGTTCCACCTTGTAGTCCTCTCGTATTGGCAGAAAGTGGGCTGATTTGGTCAAACGGTCAATGATAAGCCAAATGCTGTCGTGACCTGATGACGTAGTTGGAAGCTTGGTTACGAAATCCATAGCTATGCTCTCCCACTTCCACATGGGGATTGGAGGTTGTTCTAGTAAGCCAGAGGGTCGTTGATGTTCGGCCTTGACCCTAGCACAGGTTAGGCATCTGCCGACGTAGAGAGCGATATCCCGCTTCATACCGGGCCACCAGTACCTATATCGAAGGTCATGGTACATTTTGTCAGCACCGGGATGAATAGAGTATCGGGATTTGTGGGCTTCATCCATGATGATTTGTCGCAGGTTGGTTTGCTTGGGAATCCAGATTTTGTCTAAGAAATGGAATATCCCGTTTGATTTGCTCACAAGTTGGGCTCCATCGTGGTAGATTCTTTCTTTCTTCAGGGTGCGCTCGTTGAAACATGCATGCTGGGCGTCGCGAATAAGAGCTTCGAGATTGTGCTGGGCTTGAACATTTCGAGTGCTAAGCAGATAACTCCGTCTGCTAAGTGCGTCGGCAACAACATTTGCTTTGCCCGGGTGATAACGAATCTCGCAGTCGTAATCGTTGAGAAGTTCTACCCATCGGCGTTGACGCATATTTAGTTCCCTCTGATTAAAAATGTGTTGTAGGCTCTTATGATCGGTGAAGATCGTACACTTGGTACCATACAGGTAGTGTCGCCAAATCTTTAATGCAAAGACAACTGCGCCTAGTTCGAGGTCGTGGGTTGTATAGTTCTTCTCGTGGATTTTGAGCTGACGGGATGCGTAAGCAATAACTTTGTCTCGTTGCATTAAGACACAACCGAGACCAAGGTTAGAGGCATCACAGTAGACAATGAAATTATCGTTTCCGTCGGGTAGCGTGAGAACAGGAGCATTGCAAAGCATGTATTTGAGGGTTCGAAAGGCAGACTCTTGTTTGGTTCCCCAGAAAAAGGGCTGGTCTTTATGAGTGAGAGAAGTGAGTGGTACAGCAATCTTCGAGAATCCTTCGATGAATCGTCGATAATAGCCCGCCAGTCCGAGAAAGGAACGGACTTCAGTCGGGTTCTTAGGCGTAACCCAGCTCTTAACAGCTTCAATTTTCGCAGGATCGACGTGAATGCCCTGACTATTTACGATGTGACCCAGAAATTGAACCTCCCCCAGCCAAAATTCGCACTTGGAGAATTTGGCGTAGAGTTGGTTTCCCTGAAGTAACTCGAGAACCAAACGTAGATGCTGCGCGTGTTCGGATCTCGTTTTGGAATAGATCAAGACATCGTCGATAAACACGATGACGAAACGGTCAAGATACGGTTTACACACTCGATTCATCAGATCCATGAAAACAGCTGGTGCATTGGTTAGGCCAAAAGGCATGACAACGAATTCATAATGGCCGTAACGAGTGCGAAACGCTGTTTTGGGAATATCCTCCTCCTGTATACGTAGCTGATGATACCCGGAACGCAGGTCGATCTTCGAGAAACACGTAGCGCCCTGTAGTTGATCAAACAAATCGTCGATTCGAGGCAGAGGATAGCGATTTTTGATAGTCAACTTATTCAATTCCCGGTAATCGATGCACATCCGGAACGTCCCATCCTTCTTTTTGACGAAAAGGACTGGTGCGCCCCACGGAGAGGTGCTCGGGCGAATAAAGCCTTTCTCAAGCAATTCTTGGAGTTGGGTTGAGAGTTCACGCATTTCGGACGGCGCAAGTCGGTAGGGAGCTCTGGCAATAGGATTCGCTCCAGGAATAAGGTCAATGCGAAAATCGATATCACGTTTCGGAGGTAGTCCGGGAAGATCCTCGGGAAAGACTCGAGGAAATTCTCGAACCACTGGAACGTCCTTCACTTTCTTCTTCTCTTTCTTTTCCTTCTCCGCTGCTACGACATGAGCCAAGAAGGCCCTGTACTCCTTTCGGAGATACTTGCTGGCTTGTAGGCATGAGATAAGTTTGAGACCCTTCGAAGTAGTATCTCCATAGACGCACAATGAATCCCCGTTGGCGAGGGAAAAACGAATCATTTTATCAAAGCACACAACTTCGGCATGGTTTTCGCGGTGAAAGTCCATGCCTACTATGACATCAAAGCTTCCTAGTTGCATTGGGATAAGATCAATTGAGAAGATGTGATTGTTGAGTTCGAGCGTGCAATCACGAATAACAGAGTTTACAGCGACGGTTCTCCCGGTAGCGACTTCAACTTCGAATGTAGAGGAGAGTCGAGAGCGCTTACGACTAAGGAGTTTCTCAAATTCGAGTGACACAAAGCAATTATCGGCTCCAGTATCAAACAAACATGAAGCATAAATACCATTCACAAGGAACGTACCATTGACCACGTTGTTGTCGGCCTGGGCTTGATGCACGTTGAGATTGAAAGTTCTGGCACGTGCGGCCTGTTGCTGCTGCTGTTGCTGTGGTTGCTGCTGTTGCTGCTGGGGTTCTTGTTTCACCACCCTGTTCGGGCACATGTTGGCGAAATGGTTCGGGTCGCCACATGTGAAGCATGCTCTGGCTTTGACTGCGGGTGCCGGAGGCGCTTGTTGACCCTGTGGGGCAGCGAGTAGAGCTTGATTGGCAGGAGCTTGACGAATACGGCAGTTGGCAGCAAAGTGGCCGTAGACGTTGCAATGAGCACAGAAGCGACATTGAATAGCAGTTGGATGCTGATAGGTGCAAGTAGGGCAGAGTGGGTGTGGTCCGGTGTATGCACGCTTTGCAGGTGGTGCATTGGCCACAAGCGCCACTACTTGACGCTGTTGAGCAGGTACCGCTTGGATCGGTGCAGCAGAAATCGCACAGTTCTTGTTGGTGGAGTTGTTCTTTCTCTTGTTCTTTCTCTTGTTGCCTGAGGACGTGGGTTCAGCAGTTGGTGTAGTAGCAGTGGCTTGATGCAGATGCTTGGAGGTCTTATCCCACATCCCAGCTTTGACCCTTTTGTCATTGATCTCAGCGGCCAGTAGATAGGTTTCTTCAAACGTGGTAGTCTTAGCCGCTTGCACGAAATCAGCAACGCAGTCGGGCAAGGCTCGGATGTATTTCTTGATGGTTATCTCAGGGGTCTTAACCTGGTCAGGACAGATAATGCTGAGCTGTTTGAAGCGAGCAGTGAGACCAGCATTGTCTCCATCTTTCTGATGTATGTGCCAGAATTCATCTTCAAGCTTTTGACGCTCGTGAGGAGGGCAGGATTCCTCCAGCATGACTTCCTTGAGCTCATCCCACGACAACCCGTAGGCTGCATCATTCCCTCTCTTGTTCCTCTCGGCCGTCCACCAGTCCAGAGCACGGGACTGAAAGACGCCGGTAGCATTCAGAGTTCGAAGGTCATCAGGGCAACCACTTTGTCGCAGAGTGACCTCGATAGAGTCAAACCAGTGGAATAGAGCAGTAGGACCTCCTTCGCCTGTGAATTCTTTCGGCCCACATGACTTGAATTGTTTGAAGCTGAAAGGTCTCGCAGCAGCTTTGGGACCTTCAGTCCTTGATTCCTCGAAGTGAAAAGTCTCGCAGCAGCTGAAAGGTCTCGCAGCAGCTTGCCTTTCTTACCAAATCGCATCACCCCCTTCCAGGGTGATACCTTAAGTAACACTTTGTCACCTACTTCGAAGTGAAAAGCTTTACGCTTTGGATCTGCGTAACTCTTCTGCCTATCTTGGGCAGCTTTGAGACGGTCACGAATCTGGACAACTTTGTCCGTCGTTTCAAAGACTATCTCTGGTCCTGACAATTGGACATCTCTAACTTCTGCCCAACAAATGGGCGATCTACACTTTCTACCGTATAATGCCTCAAAAGGCGCAGCCTTAATGATGGTATGGTAGCTATTGTTGTAGGAGAATTCGATTAATGGTAGGTTCTTATCCCAACTACCACCCAAATCGATCGCACATGCACGTAGCATGTCTTCCAACGTTTGAATAGTACGCTCACTCTGACCGTCAGTCTGAGGATGATAAGCCGTACTAAAATTCAAACGTGTGCCCAAAGATTGTTGGAAACTCTTCCAAAAATGTGACGTGTATCTAGTATCTCGGTCAGAGATAATAGACACAGGTATGCCATGTAAGGCTACAATCTTATCAACGTATAACTGGGCTAACATGTCGGAGCTATAAGTCTCCTTGATGGGTAAGAAATGTGCTGACTTAGTCAGTCTGTCAACTATAACCCATATTGTATCATTTCCTTTCTTTGTCTTAGGTAACTTGGTAATAAAATCCATAGTTACCATTTCCCACTTCCACGTAGGAAGTTCAGGCTGTGGTAGCAAGCCTGACGGCTTTTGATGCTCAGCTTTGACTTGCGCACATGTCAAGCATTTAGCTACATAGGTGGCTACAGACTTTTTCAAGCCTATCCACCAATAATTTACCTTTAGATCCTGGTACATCTTATCAGCTCCAGGATGAACGGAGTTGTCACACCCCAACCGATGGCGGAATCATCGGGGCGCGGCACTGAGCGAAACAGATTGTCCAGAAGTTTCCATAACAACTATCATTACCATTCAATTTAAGTTAACATGTCCCATACCATGTCTCAAATAGCAAACAAGTTATTACAGACAAAAACTAAACAAATATTCTGTTCCGACAACTCAGATTTAAGCATAACTAAATTATTCGTTGGTTTCTAGGACTCCAATTCCTAGCTTCGATTTCATCACAGCCCGAGAAGCATATAAACAACCTAGGCACCTGTCACATACGTAAAAATAATGTCAATACATAAAATGTAAAGGTGAGCATACAAGTTTGATAATAGCATATAGAGTTCAAATTCGTTTACGCATAACCAGCACGTACACATAGTGAAATGAAGCACGTTAGTTATCGACATAGATCCATCGATACCAATGACTGCGGGTTGACTGCCCGAGGCAGTTCGCAATACACGATTACCACCGTAATCCATGCAAGTAAAGGATCCTTAACAACCCCCGTGTGAACGGGTGCTGAGTCCAAACTATAGTACTATCGTTGCTAAGGCAGGTAGACAGCATTCCATGTGTAAACATAACAAACAAGCATTCATAAGCCACGTATAACATGCGATAATGGTTAAGCGTTAAAATAGCTTGAGTAGTGTGATAGTTGTAGTTTGAATAGTTGTAACGTATGTAACACCCAAAAGTGCTAAAGCAAAAAGGGTTCGAGTATACTCACAGCGATATGGATTGAAGGGAGCGCTTTACAGCGAGTACGATTAGCCTGAATAGATTTGATAACGTAACGGTAAGTGACGCGTAAAACAATACAAGTGAGAGTGGGTAGGATGACTGATCGTGCGGTTCAGTCGTCCGTGAATAGGGGTCATCCGTGCGCATGACCAATCCGTACGGATGGTGATGCGTGCGGATGGTGTTCCATCCGGATAGGTCATCCGTGCGTGTGACTATCCGTGCGGGTGGCAACCCGTGCGGACGAGTCATACGTGCGGACGACTTACCCGTCTGGTTAGATTGCTTGCGTGGATAAACGTCCAAGTGGATTGTTTCTTCCTAAGATGTGTTTGTGTATGATGGCTTGTGCTTTGGAGTTTTCGTTGTAGCATTTAGAAAACACCAAAGTGTTTCTACCTTTCAAGCCGGCCGCGCGGACGGTGGTCCGTGCGTATGGTAGTCCGTGCGGACAGCCTGTGCGCGCGGGCAGGGTCAATCCGTCCGGATAGCCCGTCCGTGCGCACGGCTTGGCCGTGCGGGTGGGGTTTGCTCGATTTTCATTTTAAGGCCTTAGTATCTCATGATCCGATGAGTAATCCATTCAGAGGTCGTCCGTCCGGATTGCTCGTTCGTCGATACTCAAACCTCGCTTGGAGAGTGGGTCCCAAGTGTAGTCCGTGCGGGTGGCAACCCGTGCGTATGACCTGTGCGTGCGGATGGTAACCCGTGCGCACAGCTTGTCCGTGCGGGTAGCCTGTCCGTGCGGACAACTGCTCTGGTTGTTCCGTTCGTCTACACTTGGTTTCTGTTGTCGTTTATCGAGACGTTCTGATTACGTGGCAACCACTTGGAGTTGTGTTCTCACTCGCGTGACTAGCCCGGTTAGGAATCACCCTAACTTGGCCTGCCGGCGACTCAGAACGGTCGTCCCGGTTAACCCCGAAATCAGTTGTCTAGGGTACAACTCCAGATCTGGAACTAGGGTATCACTATTGACGAGCAAAACACTAGGACTGATCGGATTTGTACCGGTTTTAAGGGTAAAAGAAGGAGAGAACTTAGGTTTATTTCTTTCAACTCTTTTATCCTTAGGAAAGTTTAGATCTAGGTGAAATTATTGTAAAAACTTGTAGAAATCGTTTAGATCTGAGATATTCTTGGTGGAATGAGGCCAAGCATGAAGTTCCTGCGAACTTCATGATGACGTCACCCGTGAACACCTCAAGTCCGGATGATTTCATGGTTAAAATCGATGATTCGAAAGATAGAAGCGTGTAGAATCGTGCAGTGATTAAAGATGTACAAGAATTAGTGCAAGATCTTACCTGGATTGAGAGAAATCTGGGAAAAAGGTGGAGAATGCGTGTGGTTCGGACGTCACTTGCCAAAAGTGGATAGTGACCCGTGTATTTATAGGATGCCAAAAAGGGAAAGGGGGTGAGCCGTGCGCACGGCACGCACCCGGGCAGGTTGTCCGCGCGGGCTGGCCATCCGTGCGGACTGGCAATCCGTGCGGATTGGCCATCCGTGCGGATGGGCCATCCGTGCGGATGCCACCGCCTTGGGCGAGCTCGATGCGATGTTGATTTGGCTCAGATTTACGATTGGTTTGATAGGGTTTCCTAATTCAAATTACTTTCAGTCCCAACTACTTCTTATACGTTTCGATTCGGGATTTGAGTTCGGGTTCGATCATATTCGAGTTAGACTTCGAGTTCGATTGAGTTCGCTTGATTATCACCACACAACATAAAATAAACATGCACAAGTAACACGTAAGGCTCACACACACGTATAGCTGACAAATAAAATACGAAATTCGAGTTTCGATCTGGTGTCGATTTGATTAGCTTGCTTGATTATCTTTATCGCATTGTTACTTCCTATCGTTCACAGTCGTAGATCGATCGAAATATGATTGGTGAGGCTTGATTATTGTAATGTACGACATTTACTCCACATAATCTAAATATAATAGAAACAATTCTATGAGTCACGTCGCGCGAATTCGGTCGTTGACTTTGACCTTGACTTTGACTTTCACTCGTGAAAACACGGGGTGTTACAGGAGTATTTGGAACTATGGGCTTCCTGGAGGATGACATCTCTAAGTCCTCCATAAATTGGAACCCATATTCGTCCATTCAATCTTAGTATTCCGTCCTTGCTAAGAGTTAACTGCTCCTCAGTTACTCCTAACTTTTCTTTAGGATAGTTAGCTTCCAACACGGCTTCCTTCTGTGCAGCTAACAACCTTTCAATCAAATTGTTCTTTATCTCCATGCGCTTGGCATTGATTCGGATGGGTTTCACCCTCTCCTTTCGACTCAAGGCATCGGCGACTACATTCGCCTTGCCGGGATTGTCACACCCCGGATTTCCCCGTATTACCGGTGGGCCCGGTAAGGGAGTATCGTGACGTGGTTGGTAACATAATAGTCAAACAATACAATATTTAAATGCACAGCGGAAGCAAAGTATAGATTCATTTCAACCAAACAATATTGTAATATTAAGTATCACAAATAGTTGAATATAAATCCACAGGTAGATCAAAATAACAGGAAACAGTGTTCAACAGTCCATGACATCCAAGCTTGCGAGACTTATTGTGGATGCTAGGAGAAAAGCCAGCCTATTACGCGTAGTACCTGCACTTAACCTTTTTGAGAAAATACGTCAGTTTACACTGGTAAATACAATCAACCGACTCATTTTGAAAAGGGTTTAAGAAAATGCATTTAAGGCACAAGGCACAAATAATATTTTAAAACCTGGGATAATTATTTGAATATAATTCTTGTAAAGGATTTACATGTTTCTTATGCGTTCAGTAGCCCGGATCGAGCCGGGTTAAAGATCAATAGACACACCACATTATGTATATGAGACACCGATGGGCGTACGCCTACGCCCCGTGCTTAGGTCGTGGCCATTTCGTAAAATGATGCCAGGGATATCCGGGACATGGTCATTAACCCCCCAAAGGCTTTAAGCAAACAAAACAATTTAAACGAGACATCTCAATACTTTAACCATCATACAATTAAAGATTCAATGCCCGACCAAGCGGTATTTTATATACCGTACCCCAAGCCCGTATAGGGAAAATAAGTTAAAAGTATTTACCTGAGCAAGTATAAATCAAAATCAGCGAGTGCAAGTATCTTATACCGGTTCTCCTAATCTGGAACGAAGGTTTATAATAACCTATTAGAATCCTAACGGGTCTTTAATTAAGCTTATGCTTAAACCGGTTAGTTTTAAAGATACGGTTCGTACGCACGATTAAGCGAAGACCGGATAGGATGTGATTTAGACCCGACAAATTTTGAAGACTTGCTTAATATGGGTATATTATACACATTCTGGATTTTGAGATAAAACCGATAAGGTTTGATCCGTTTCGGCTAATTTATGTAAACTAGTTACATAAACCGAACCGAACGCGCATGAAGCGTAACGGTAACCATAAGATTCCTAAACAGGTTTCCTAAGTTAACATGCCTTAAATATGTTGTGATATCACTATGATACCTTCCATTATGCCCAAAACGAGTTTAATCTCATATTTAGCCCCGTAGGGGTATTTTGGTCATTTTAAAGATTATAAAAGGGATTAATTCAACTCCTGTGATCTGGGTCTGAATAACTCAGTAAAATAGCTTATTTTAACAGGTTATAACATTTGGTTATAAGTCTTATATGCCAAAATAGTTTTAAACCCAAACTATGCGTTTAATACGCGTATAAAGCCGTTTTGAACGACGTACGGGTTAAAATAGGATTCTGAGTTTTCTGATCAGTTAAACAGGTTCAAAACACTTCATTTATTATTTAAAATCAGTAGCAATTGGATTGGCGTTAAAAGGATTTGTAAAACTCATTTTATGGCCGAAAAGGGTATAATCGGTATTTACCGAATCAAGGCACTAATCCTAGCTTATGATCAGTTTAAAAATAATTAAAAATCTTCAAAAATCCCAAAATATTATATTACATCAGTGGGTAAAAGGTTTGGTGTCAAAAATGGGGTTTAGATAGGCTTTATGCTAATGACGCCGTTTAATTACTAAGAAGCGTTCTAATTACGTCATTAAGCATAACTCCTAATCTAGACCTCCAACTGATGTGAAAATTTAGGGACATGTTTTATAATCAGTAACAAAGATTATTGTACTTTCTCTTTTCCAAAATTCTCGTTGTATGGTCATAAGGGCATTATGGTCCATATTTAAGCATTTAACGGAAACGTCGGACAATTAAGGATTTAAGTGGTATAAACGCAGAGGGTTATACACACATGTAACTAGGTCCTAATGGAACTTTAAGGCATGTCTAAACCTATCAAAACCAGGTCAGAACCGAAGTCAAAGCAGAAAGTCAAACTATGCGCCTTTCGGCTCCGAATCGGTTCAAAACAGAAAGTTGTCGAATCAAACAAGCTTAGACAAGTTATTATACTTATTATCAAGTTATATGAATGATAAAACAGGTTACACGCATTCTATATCGCTAATTACGCGTTTAATGATTCTGTTGACTTTTTCGGACAACGTTTGACTCGACAAACGACCTAGCTAGGATGGGAATCAGTGAGTACCCTTTTAAGGGTTAATTGCCCACATAATTACCAACTTATAACAACTTTCATTTCGACAAAACACTGGACCGTTTTTGTTTTATCGTTAAGTCAAACCGTAATTACGACGGTTTGACTTTTAAGCTAAATACTAATCAAAACTTAATTAAGAAGGGTCAAGGGTACTTACACGTGTCTAATGGATGATTAGGAAGGTCTGGAGTCGGCTTTGGAGTTCCAGAAATGATCAGATATGAGTGCAAGAATGTTTGCAAACTTGGAGGCCTTATATAGTGTTTTAAACACCATGAATTGTTGACATGTAAGGCTACAAATGACCACAACTCTCCCACATGTGTCCCTAGGGTCTAGGAACTTTTTAGGGGTCGCCCAAGAATGAAGAAACATCAACTAAGTCGGTTAAAATGCAGAAAACAGGCTACTGCCGGTTTTATTGTCGCTGGGCAACGCTTGCGCACCGTAAGGGTTGACCCTTGCGGTGCGTAAGCCCTTGGCAGAAGGTGAAAAACTTTTCTTTTATTGCATTTTTGGCCCTTGGTCCCCCGAAAGGTCGCTTTCTCTTCAATTCTTGCATTCTAAGCCTTTAATATTGACATTTAGGGGCTTTAAGACTTATACCATCTTTGTCAAGTCCTCGGGTAACTTTGTGATCACCAGAAAAGCCCTAATTTTTAATGTTGACGATTCTAACCCCTCGCACACGAATTTTATCATAACTTTCTCATACGATAACGAAACTTGGTGAAATTTTTATGGTGCAATCTAGTGAGCATAATTAATCGTTACAAGGCTTCGGGTTTGCTAAAAGGTCACTCAGAGGTATATCTTAACATGTTGACACATTTAACCCCTGTAGTTTGTAATCTCTCACTTTCTTTCACAATTCGCTTCGTATGATCCATGATCCATTCGTTTAAGGTTATAAACATCATGTAGGGTTATAGTAAAGTATATTTATTCGTTGCTGACATTTTGAACCCTTATATTTACATAGTTTCATTGTTTGTCAACTTCAGTCCTTCAAGAATATACCTACACACGTTCAACTTATGACACGTGTCAACACATTATAGGACATGAATTTTCGAGGTGTTACATCCTCACCCCCTTAAAAGAAATCTCGACCTCGAGATTTACTGAAATAGATAAGGGTACTTTTCTTTCATCGTGGACTCAACCTCCCACGTATACTCGGGACCTCTTCGGGCATCCCATTTGACCTTTACAATCGGTACATGCTTCCTTCGAAGCTTCTTAACCTGTCGATCCTCGATCAACAATGGTTTTTCCACAAATTTCAATCTCTCATCTATATGCACGTCTGTATGTGGTATGACCAGTGATTCGTCAGCGAAACACTTCTTCAGATTGCAGATGTGAAATACATTGTGAATTCCACTGAGCTCTTCAGGTAAGTTTAACTTATAGGTAACTGACCCGATACGTTTGATAACCTCGAAAGGTCCTATGTATCTCAGGCTTAGCTTGCCTTTCTTACCAAACCACATCACTCCCTTCCAGGGTGATACTTTAAGTAAGACTTTATCACCTACTTCAAAGTGAAAAGATTTACGCTTGGGATCAGCGTAGCTCTTTTGCCTATCTCGGGCAGCTTTGAGACGGTCACGAATCTAGACAATCTTGTCCGTCGTTTCAAAGACTATCTCCGGTCCTGATAACTGGACATCTCCAACTTCCGCCCAACAAACGGGCGTTCTACACTTTCTACAATATAAGGCCTCGAAAGGCGCAGCCTTAATGCTGGTGTGGTAGCTATTGTTGTTGGAGAACTCAATTAGTGGTAGGTGGTTATCCCAACTACCACCCAAATCAATCACACATGCACGAAGCATGTCTTCCAACGTTTGAATAGTACGCTCACTCTGACCGTCTGTCTGAGGATGGTAAGCCGTACTAAGATTCAAACGCGTGCCCAAAGATTGTTGGAAGCTTTTCCAAAAATGTGACGTGTATCTAGTATCCCGGTCAGAGATAATAGACACAGGTATGCCATGTAAGGCTACAATCTTATCAACGTATAACTGGGCTAACATGTCGGAGCTATAAGTCTCCTTGATGGGTAGGAAATGTGCTGACTTAGTCAGTCTATCAACGATCACCCATATAGTGTCATTTCCTTTCCTTGTCTTTGGCAGCTTGGTGATGAAATCCATCGTCACCATCTCCCACTTCCACGTAGGAAGTTCAGGCTGTTGTAGCAAACCTGACGGTTTCTGATGCTCGGCTTTGACTTGCGCACATGTCAAGCATTTAGCTACATAGGTGGCTACAGACTTTTTCATGCCTATCCACCAATAATTTGCCCTTAGATCCTGGTACATCTTATCTGCTCCAGGATGAACGGAGTATTTGGAACTATGGGCTTCCTGGAGGATAACATCTCGAAGTCCTCCATAAATTGGAACCCATATTCGTCCATTCAATCTTAGTATTCTGTCCTTGCTAAGTGTTAACTGCTCCTCAGTTACCCCTAGCTTTTCGTTAGGATAGTTAGCTTCCAACACAGCCTCCTTCGGTGCAGCTAACAACCTTTCAATCAAATTGTTCTTTATTTCCATGCGCTTGGCATTGATTCGGATGGGTTTCACCTTCTCCTTTCGACTCAAGGCATCGGCGACTACATTCGCCTTGCCGGGATGGTATCTTATTTCACAATCGTAATCATTCAGAGTTTCCATCCAACGGCGTTGCCTCATGTTTAAGTCCTTCTGATTGAACAGATGTTGAAGGCTTTTGTGATCAGAATAGATCACACATTTGATTCCATATAAGTAGTGCCTCCAAAGTTTTAGTGCGAATACAACGGCACCCAACTCCAAGTCATGGGTGGTGTAATTCTTTTCGTGCACCTTTAACTGGCGTGAAGCATAGGCAATGACTTTGCCTTTCTGCATAAGCACACATCCCATCCCGGTGTGTGATGCATCACAATATACTACAAACTCCTCTATTCCATCAGGCAATGTCAGTACTGGAGCATTGCTCAACTTTTGTTTCAGAATATCGAAGGATTCCTGCTACTTAGGACCCCAGTCAAACTTAATCTTCTTACGCGTCAGCGAAGTCAGGGGTGCTGCAATCCTTGAGAAGTTTTCAATGAATCGCTGATAGTATCCTGCCAACCCTAGGAAGCTACGAATTTCTGTAGGCGTCTTTGGCTCATGCCAATTCATGACAGCTTCAACTTTAGCGGGATCTACTTGGATACCACGCTCACTAACAACATGTCCAAGAAATTGGACTTCTCGAAGCCAGAATTCACACTTCGAGAACTTGGCATAGAGCTTTTCTTTATGAAGTAGTTCCAGAATGCAGTGAAGATGCTTCTCATGGTCAGCTTGGTTCTTCGTGTAGATGAGAATGTCGTCGATGAAAACGATGACGAATTTATCTAAGTGCGGCTTGCAAACGCGATTCATGAGATCCATGAACACGGCCGGTGCATTAGTGAGCCCAAAAGGCATCACTAGGAACTCGTAATGACCATAACGAGTCCTAAATGCAGTCTTGTGTACGTCTTCATCTCTAACCTTCAGTTGGTGATAGCCTGACCTTAAGTCAATCTTAGAGAAGAAACTTGCCCCTTGCAGTTGATCGAACAGATCGTCGATTCTGGGCAAAGGATACCTATTCTTGATAGTGACCTTATTAAGCTCACGGTAGTCGATGCACAGACGCATCGATCCATCATTCTTCTTGACAAATAAAACTGGTGCTCCCCAAGGAGACGAACTAGGTTTGATGAAACCTTTGGCTATCAAATCATCTAACTGCGTTCTCAATTCCTTCATCTCTGTTGGTGCCAACCTATAAGGCGCCCTTGCTACTGGTGCTGATCCAGGAATAATGTCAATTCTGAATTCTACTTGCCTATCTGGTGGCAAACCAGGTAGTTCTTTAGGGAAAACTTCGGGGTATTCAGAAATGACGGGGATATCCCCAATCTTGGGCTTCGGCTCATCAATAATCACTTGTGCCATGTAGATGACACAACCCTTCTTCAAACACTTAGAGTCTTTGAGCATAGACATTTTCTCAGGCAGCCCATACTGGGTATCTCCCTGGATAGTAAGTGATTCACCAGACGGAGTCTTGATCATCACTTGCTTCTTATTGCAGACAATCTGGGCCTGGTTATGAGATAACCAGTCCATGCCTAAAACTATGTCAAAACCGGCTAGTTTTAAAGGAAGTATGGCCAAAGGAAAAGAGTGGTTCTTAATGGATATGAAACATCCATCTAATAAGGTTGAGGCGGTTTCTAAAGTGCCATCTGCTAGTTCCACCTCATACTTCACACTTAAGGTCTTAACAAGTAATTTCAATAATTCACAAAACTTATTATCTACGAACGACTTGTCAGCGCCTGAATCAAATAACACTCTCGCATAAACATCATTTACGAGAAAGGTACCTGTTATCACATTGTCGTCCTTGACGGCTTCCTTAGCATCCATCCTGAAGACCCTAGCATTGGTCTTCTTAGCCTCTTCAGGTTTCTTGGCGTATTTTGGGCAATTGGTCTTGATGTGCCCCTTTTCATTGCAACCGTAGCAGGTCGCATCCTTCATCTTTTTGCAATCCAAGGTCTTGTGTTCCTTGGACTTGCACAACCCACATGCAAAAGTTTTCGATTATGAATTCGAATTCGATTCATACCTGCACTTACCAAAGTGCTGTCTCTTGCAGATTTTACATCTGGGTTTTTCACCCGACTGCTGACCATCCTTCCTAAATCCTGACCCCTTCTTGTGGTCATTGTTTCCCTTATGCTTCTTGTCTGAACGTCGTGAGTTGTCATCCTCACGCTTCCTCTTTTCGGTATCAGCGTTCCTCTGCGATTTCTGCCTGACCACATCCAAGGTAAGAGACAATGATATGTCCGCTGCAGACCGAAAAGTAGCTGGTCTGGAGGCCTTCACACTTGCCTTGATCTCCGGGGCCAAACCCCCGATAAAACGAGCTATGCGTTTGGGTTCCGGGGTTACTAAATATGGAACCAATCTTGACAAAGTGTTAAAACTGGTAAGGTAGGCCTGACAGTCTAGGTTTCTCATGACCAGCGACAAGAAGTCAGCTTCAATCTTCTCAACCTCATGCTGAGGGCAGTAGTTTTCCTTAATCAGCGACATGAACTGTTCCCAGGTCATATTGTACAACGGGACTTTCCCTGTAGCTTGGATCAAAGATCTCCACCAAGCTAATGCTTCTCCCTTAAAAGACTGAGACACGAATTTCACAATATCCCTATTATTGCAACCACTGATATCCACAACCGTATCCATCTCGTCCAACCAAGTCATGCGATCTACTGCTCCTTTTTCCCTAGTGAAATCCCTGGGTTTGCACGAAATGAAGTACTTATAGGAGCAACCCTTATTACGGGGTTCTTGATTCTGTACGACTCTTTGGGATGGAGCACTCCTCTGGTTTGATGAGTGGTGAGAATTACTGTTGTGGGCAGTGTGGGTCCTGGAGGGTGTTCTAGAGTGTGGTGCAGATTGGGTCCTTGCATGGGTACCACTGGATTCATGGAGCTATCTATCATTGCCTGTAATTCTGCACCCTCTACATTTACTCGGGCATTATCATGCACTCTCCCTGGGTGACTATTGATCTCGTTTGAGTCTGCCATGTAGCTTGAACTGTTACATATTGACAAAATTCATTGGTGAGTTTATTATAGAATTGCCTTTTATGGCAATTTTATTAACTGTGGTAATCATAGACCATATATGGTTAATTTATTACTCACATTTATTTAGGATTTCTAATATAATTTATCCTAATTATAAAACAATAACAGTTTTATTAGCACATAAGGCCTAGTCACAGGGACAAATTAAATCATAAGCTATGATTTCAGAGAATCAAGGCTTTTTAAAGTTTGAACATAGTTCATTACCTTTATCAGACAGGGTCACAGACTATTACTGTCTTTTGTCTCATATGAAAATGAGAAGGGCCCGCAGGCATTATATTACCAATGGATGGTAAAAAGAACTGATCATCTTTATTGATGATTTAACCCATGATTCAGAGATCATTTAGTTGGGTTAGGAATAAAAAAATCCCTATATAATAATAACACGTGTGATTTTAACGAATCATGTCTGCCAGGAGTGTTAACATGTTTTCAGATGTTAACTTGGATTCGAATCTTTTTAACGGGTTTTACCATCTTGGCCAGGTCTTAAAATGACATGCAGGCTAGGTTATACCTTTAAGATCCTTAATTAAAAATTAAAATAGGCAGATAGATTTAAAAAAAAAAAGAATGATTCCGATTTATTTATTTCATATATAATTTAATTATGCATAACATAGCAAAGATGAAATTTATAAACTTACATTCCATTAAAACTTAAAAGTAGTACACTTTGCCCTAAACGGGACTTTTCACTGAAACACTTGCCCACGCAGGAGCTATACTGGCAATACAAGTCCTCGCAGGGACTGTTTGCAAAAATAAATGTCCTCACAGGGACTAATAAAGACAAGTCCTCGTAGGGACTAAGTACAAAGATAGATGTCCACGCAGGGACTACATACATACTTTAAAGAAATGTCCACACAGGGACTTGATTTAAACTAGGAAATACAATAATACATATTGGGATTTAATGATCCCGTTTCTTCTTTCCTTTCAGCAAACTTGCCAAGCCACTCATAAATCCCTGATTCTTCCTACGTTCTCTCTGGAGGTCTCGCTCAACCCTGTCCAGCCTATGACGGAGATCCTCCTGCTCTGGCGGGGAAAACCGTGGTGGCTGATGCTGAAGTGGTGGCTGAACAGGTACTTGATATCCACGAGCTGGATGTCCCATTCCCCAAGGGGTTCCATATGGTCCCTCAGGATTTTGGGCAAAGTAGTTTGATGCCACATGGTAAGGATCCTCAGCATAGTTATAGTTAGTGTATGCTGACGGTCCGTATGGGTTGTAAGCTGATGGAGCAGTATAAGCAGGGATAGGGTTGCCAAAACCCGGTGATGGCGGTGCAATAGGTGCCGAATTCACCTCCGACACTGGAACTGAAGGTCCACCCATCTCTGGGTCTTCATATAGTGGCGGGTAGTGGCTGCCACTAGAGTGTTGAGGGGTGCTGAAATGAAAATCCCCTGCTCGTGCTGACATCCGAGCGCCAGTCCTCCTACGTCTTGGCGGTGCTGGAGGCGCTAGATTAACTGGCGGCGGTGGAGGCGGTGGCGTGACTGCCACGAAACGTGGATCCCCAGAGGGATCTTGCTGCTGCTGTTGCGGCTGCTGGTGAGGCGATGAATGGTAAGATGGTGTAAAGTACCACTCACACCGGTCGAACCGTGCCTGATGACTATCCAGACCTTGGTATGGTGTTCCGTGAAAAGACGAACCATCAGAGATCTCAACAGGATGGTTCGGGGTTCCGGTTGCAGGCTCGACGGGATCTGTGTCCTCGTCCATGTCCATCGCTTGATCACCTGAAAAATGATCCTCCGGTCCTAGTGGGTTAAAGCCCCCTTGTTCTGGTAGGTAGTCCGCCGGGTTAAACTGGCCCCGAAAGACAGAAGTAGGGTCGTCGAAGGAACGGTGCGATAAAGATCGCTGTAGGGGTATGTATGAAGGTTGCGGGTTTTTGGGCTCATTCTCGGACTGAGGCCCATAGGAGTGATGATATGGAGGCGTTGAGCTATACGACGTAGATCGTCTGGAAGGCTCCTCATAAATCCTCCAAGGTTCTTGCGGATCAGCACTCCTTGTAGAAGAAGGAGTTCGCCGGCGCGAAGGCCCGGCCTCGTGGTCGTTAGGGGCGCTGATCGGCTCCTTTCCTCGTCCTCCTCGCCTGAATCTTGGCGGCATTGTTAAACCTGTCAATATAAACAAAGGTAACAACAAGAAAATAAAGGACAAAGTTAAAATAAAATAAAAACATTTTGGATTATTCCTAAGTTCTTTGTCTAGACTCGAAGATTTAGGAATGTGCAATTGCGTCATTGAGATTAAACACAAAAAGGCTAGTGTTTAATTCACTCAACGTTGGCTCTGATACCAACCTGTCACACCCCGGATTTCCACGTATTACCGGTGGGCCCGGTAGGGGAGTATCGTGACGTGGTTGGTAACATAATAGTCAAACAACACAATATTTAAATGCACAGCGGAAGCAAAGTATAGATTCATTTCAACCAAACAATATTGTAATATTAAGTATCACAAATAGTTGAATATAAATCCACAGGTAGATCAAAATAACAGGAAACAGTGTTCAACAGTCCATGACATCCAAGCTTGCGAGACTTATTGTGGATGCTAGGAGAAAAGCCAGCCTATTACGCATAGTACCTGCACTTAACCTTTTTGAGAAAATACGTCAGTTTACACTGGTAAATACAATCAACCGACTCATTTTGAAAAGAGTTTAAGAAAATGCATTTAAGGCACAAGGCACAAATAATATTTTATAACCTGGGATAATTATTTGAATATAATTCTTGTAAAGGATTTACATGTTTCTTATGCGTTCAGTAGCCCGGATCGATCCGGGTTAAAGATCAATAGACACACCACATTATGTATATGAGACACCGATGGGCGTACGCCTACGCCCCGTGCTTTGGTTGTGGTCATTTCGTAAAATGATGCCAGGGATATCCGGGACATGGTCATTAACCCCCCAAAGGCTTTAAGCAAACAAAACAATTTAAACGAGACATCTCAATACTTTAACCATCATACAATTAAAGATTCAATGCCCGACCAAGCGGTATTTTATATACCGTACCCCAAGCCCGTATAGGGAAAATAAGTTAAAAGTATTTACCTGAGCAAGTATAAATCAAAATCAGCGAGTGCAAGTATCTTTTACCGGTTCTCCTAATCTGGAACGAAGGTTTATAATAACCTATTAGAATCCTAACGGGTCTTTAGTTAAGCTTAAGCTTAGACCGGTTAGTTTTAAATATACGGTTCGTACGCACGATTAAGCGAAAACCGGATAGGATGTGATTTAGACCTGACAAGTTTGAAGACTTGCTTAATATGGGTATATTATACACATTCTGGATTTTGAGATAAAACCGATAAGGTTTGATCCGTTTCGGCTAATTTATGTAAACTAGTTACATAAACCGAACCGAACGCGCATGAAGCGTAACGGTAACCATAAGAGTCCTAAACAGGTTTCCTAAGTTAACATGCCTTAAATATGTTGTGATATCAGTATGATACCTTCCATTATGCCCAAAACGAGTTTAATCTCATATTTAGCCCCGTAGGGGTATTTTGGTCATTTTAAAGATTATAAAAGGGATTAATTCAACTCCTGTGATCCGGGTCTGAATAACTCAGTAAAATAGCTTATTTTAACAGGTTATAACATTTGGTTATAAGTCTTATATGCCAAAATAGTTTTAAACCCAAACTATGCGTTTAATACGCGTATAAAGCCGTTTTGAGCGACGTACGGGTTAAAATAGGATTCTGAGTTTTCTGATCAGTTAAACAGGTTCAAAACACTTCATTTATTATTTAAAATCAGTAGCAATTGGATTGGCGTTAAAATGATTTGTAAAACTCATTTTATGGCCGAAAAGGGTATAATCGGTATTTACCGAATCAAGGCACTAATCCTAGCTTATGATCAGTTTAAAAATAATTAAAAATCTTCAAAAATCCCAAAATATTATATTACATCAGTGGGTAAAAGGTTTGGTGTCAAAAATGGGGTTTAGATAGGCTTTATGCTAATGACGCCGTTTAATTACTAAGAAGCGTTCTAATTACGTCATTAAGCATAACTCCTAATCTAGACCTCCAACTGATGTGAAAATTTAGGGACATGTTTTATAATCAGTAACAAAGATTATTGTACTTTCTCTTTTCCAAAATTCTCGTTGTATGGTCATAAGGGCATTATGGTCCATATTTAAGCATTTAATGGAAACGTCGGACAATTAAGGATTTAAGTGGTATAAACGTAGAGGGTTATACACACATGTAACTAGGTCCTAATGGAACTTTAAGGCATGTCTAAACCTATCAAAACCAGGTCAGAACCGAAGTCAAAGCAGAAAGTCAAACTATGCGCCTTTCGGCTCCGAATCGGTTCAAAACAGAAAGTTGTCGAATCAAACAAGCTTAGACAAGTTATTATACTTATTATCAAGTTATATGAATGATAAAACAGGTTACACGCATTCTATATCGCTAATTACGCGTTTAATGATTCTGTTGACTTTTTCGGACAACGTTTGACTCGACAAACGACCTAGCTAGGATGGGAATCAGTGAGTACCCTTTTAAGGGTTAATTGCCCACATAATTACCAAATTATAACAACTTTCATTTAGACAAAACACTGGACCGTTTGTGTTTTATCGTTAAGTCAAACCGTAATTACGACGGTTTGACTTTTAAGCTAAATATTAATCAAAACTTAATTAAGAAGGGTCAAGGGTACTTACACGTGTCTAATGGATGATTAGGAAGGTCTGGAGTCGGCTTTGGAGTTCCAGAAATGATCAGATATGAGTGCAAGAATGTTTGCAAACTTGGAGGCCTTATATAGTGTTTTAAACACCATGAATTGTTGACATGTAAGGCTACAAATGACCACAACTCTCCCACATGTGTCCCTAGGGTCTAGGAACTTTTTAGGGGTCGCCCAAGAATGAAGAAACATCAACTAAGTCGGTTAAAATGCAGAAAACAGGCTACTGCCGGTTTTATTGTCGCTGGGCAACGCTTGCGCACCGTAAGGGTTGACCCTTGCGGTGCGTAAGCCCTTGGCAGAAGGTGAAAAACTTTTCTTTTATTGCATTTTTGGCCCTTGGTCCCCCGAAAGGTCGCTTTCTCTTCAATTCTTGCATTCTAAGCCTTTAATATTGACATTTAGGGGCTTTAAGACTTATACCATCTTTGTCAAGTCCTCGGGTAACTTTGTGATCACCCGAAAAGCCCTAATTTTTAATGTTGACGATTCTAACTCCTCGCACACGAATTTTATCATAACTTTCTCATACGATAACGAAACTTGGTGAAATTTTTATGGTGCAATCTAGTGAGCATAATTAATCGTTACAAGGCTTCGGGTTTGCTAAAAGGTCACTCAGAGGTATATCTTAACATGTTGACACATTTAACCCCTGTAGTTTGTAATCTCTCACTTTCTTTCACAATTCGCTTCGTATGATCCATGATCCATTCGTTTAAGGTTATAAACATCATGTAGGGTTATTGTAAAGTATATTTATTCGTTGCTGACATTTTGAACCCTTATATAACGGCGTTGCCTCATGTTTAAATCTTTCTGATTGAACAGATGCTGGAGGCTCTTGTGATCAGAATAGATCACACACTTAATACCATATAGATAATGCCTCCACAGTTTTAGTGCGAATACAACGGCACCCAACTCCAAGTCATGGGTGGTGTAATTCTTTTCATGCACCTTTAACTGTCGTGATGCGTAGGCAATAACTTTGCATTTCTGCATAAGCACACACCCCACGCCAGTGTGAGATGCATCGCAGTAAACCACAAAATCTTCTATTCCGTCTGGCAATGTCAACACAGGAGCGTTGCTCAACCTTTGTTTTAGAATATCGAAGGATTCTTGCTGCTTAGGGCCCCAAACGAACTTTACTTTCTTCTTGGTCAAGGAAGTTAGGGGTGCAGCAATCCTTGAAAAATTTTCAATGAAACGCCTGTAATATCCTGCCAATCCCAGGAAGCTACGAATCTCTGTAGGCGTCTTTGGCTCTTGCCAGTTCATAACTGCTTCAACCTTAGCGGGATCCACTTGGATACCACGCTCACTAACCACGTGTCCAATGAATTGGACCTCTCGAAGCCAAAATTCACACTTGGAGAATTTGGCATAGAGCTTCTCCTGATGCAGGAGCTTGAGAATACAGCGAAGGTGTTTCTCATGGTCAGATTGATTCTTCGAATAGATAAGAATGTCATCGATGAAAACGATGACGAACTTGTCTAAGTAAGGCTTGCAAACGCGATTCATGAGATCCATGAACACGGCCGGTGCATTAGTGAGCCCAAAAGGCATCACTAGGAACTCGTAATGACCATAACGAGTCCTAAATGCAGTTTTGTGTACGTCTTCATCTCTAACCTTCAGTTGATGGTAGCCTGACCTCAAGTCAATCTTCGAGAAATAACTTGCTCCTTGTAATTGATCGAACAAATCGTCGATCCTTGGCAACGGATATCTATTCTTTATCGTGACCTTATTAAGCTCACGATAATCGATGCACAGACACATCGATCCATCCTTCTTCTTGACAAACAGGACTGGCGCTCCCCAAGGAGACGAACTAGGTTTAATGAAACCTTTAGCTAGTAATTCATCCAGTTGCGTTCTTAATTCTTTCATCTCTGTGGGCGCCAACCTATAAGGTGCTCTAGCAACTGGTGCTGCTCCGGGGATGATATCAATCATGAATTCCACTTGCCTATCTGGTGGCAAACCAGGTAGTTCTTCCGGAAAAACTTCTGGGTATTCAGAAATGACAGGGATGTCTTCTATCTTTGGTTTAGGCTCATCAATAATCACTTGTGCCATGTAGATGACACAACCCTTCTTTAAACATTTTGAAGCCTTGAGCATAGTCGCTTGCTCAGGTAGCCCATACTGGGTATCTCCCCGAATGGTAAGTGATTCACCAGACGGAGTCTTTATCACCACTTGCTTTCTGTTGCAGACGATTTGGGCCTGGTTATGAGATAACCAGTCCATACCCAATACTATGTCAAAACTGGCCAATTTAAAAGGAAGTAGAGATAGAGGAAAAGAGTGGTTCTTAATGGATATCACACATCCATCTAACACAGTGGAGACGGTTTCTATGGTGCCATCTGCTAACTCTACCTCATAATTTATACTCAAGGTTTTGACAGGTAAATCCAACAATTTGCAAAATTTATGATCTACGAAAGACTTATCAGCGCCTGAATCAAAAAGTACTCTTGCATAGACATCATTTACAAGGAAAGTACCTGTAATCACATTGTCATCTAGAATCGCTTCTTTGGCATCCAATCGAAAGATTCTAGCATTTGTCTTCTTGACCTCTTCAGGCTTCTTGTCATACTTAGGGCAGTTGGTTTTGATATGCCCTTTCTCATTGCAGTTGTAGCATGTGGCATCTTTTATCTTCTTGCACTCTATCGACTTGTGCTCTCTAGACTTACATATTCCACATGCAGGTGCTCCTGAATTAGGATTGGACTCAAGTCTGCACTTTCCAAAGTGGCGTTTCTGGCAATTCGTGCACTTTGGTTTTTCCTCTGTTCGCTGACTGTTCCTTCCAGACCCATACTTCTTAGAATCAGTGTTTCCCTTGTGCTTCTTCTCTGACCCTCGTGAGTTATCATCCTCACGCTTCCTCTTACTTTCTTCAGATTTCTTTAGCGATCTCAACCTGACCGCATCTAAAGTAAGGGACAAGGAGAGGTCAGCTGCTGACCTAAATGTAGCAGGTCTTGAAGCCTTAACACTGGCTTTGATTTCTGGGGCTAAACCCCCAATGAAGCGAGCAATTCGCTTGGGCTCTGGTGTTACAAGGTAAGGAACCAGTCTGGACAAAGTATTGAAACTGGTGAGGTAAGCTTGACAATCTAAGTTTTTCATCACCAATGATAAGAAATCAGATTCAATTCTTTCGACCTCATGTTGAGGGCAGTAGTTTTCCATAATGAGGGTAACAAACTGCTCCCATGACATGTTGTAAAGCGGGATCTTCCCAGCAGCTTGAATGAGAGACCTCCACCATGCCAGTGCATCTCCTTTGAATGATTGGGATACATACTTTACTACATCCCTTTCAGCACAACCGCTGATGTCCACCACCGTGTCCATTTCATCCAACCAGGTCATACAATCTACTGCTCCTTTCTCCCCAGTGAAATCTCGGGGTTTACAGGAAACAAAGTACTTATAGGTACAAGACTTGGTACGTGGTTCATTATCGAACGCTATCTTCTTGGATGGAACACTGTGTTCATTTGATGAATGACGATCGTCATCCTTCTTTGGCTCCTCTTTCTTAGAGGGCGGTTTGTTATGAGGTTCTGAATGAGTTTTAGGGACAGATTTAGAATGGGGTATAGATGAGGCTCGACTATGCATCCCACTATACTCCTTAAATTGTTCTTCTACAGCTTTAGATACAGTTGTGTCAATCAGTGAACAAAGCTCTCCTTTGGTTATATTAATCCGATCATTATCATCGCGGTTTTCCAAAGGATGATTGTTTATCTCGTCAGAGTCAGCCATGTAGTCTTAGTTGCTACAAAAAGAAGATAGGGGCAAGGTTTATTTAGAAGCCCTTTCAGTACTATCGTTCTTAAACGATTTATTAACCATGCTTTTAATACACATTTTAGTTAATTTGTTAAATATAAAATGGTTCAGGATCTTTATCATAATCCTAAATTATAAGTTAATAATAGCACAAAAGGCCTAGTCACGTAGACAAGTTTAATTTATAAGCCATGATTTCAGAGAATCAATGCATTAAGGTTTG